>JBCJKH010060100.1:8433-20621 GCA_039877255.1 Loriculus beryllinus | reverse complement strand
CTAAAGAAAGATACTCTGAATTTTTTTGCCACTGGAAAAAAAAAAAAAAAAAAAAAGAAAAAAAAACCGCCAAAAAACAAAACAGAAAAACCCCCAACCAACACAAACCCGAATTTATCTCAATCCTCCTTTCTGTGTTAACTAGCGCTGTGAACTAGAAGACTTTCCTCTTCCATGGCTGACCTCAATATACAAGCAACAAAGCATCACCAAGTGTTCGTAAATATGTGACATACAAGCATTAGTATACACGTGCAAAATCACATGTCTCTCATCACTTAGCATGGCTTTTTCTTTTAAACATCAGTGAATCCCACCAGCTACATCTATCCTTTGTGAGGAAAAGGTCCTTTGCTGTCCAGCTCTGGTCCATCCAGATCTCCTTGCTACACCACCACTGAATAGCATAAACTTAAAATGTTTGTTTGTCGCAGGTAGGTAATTATGTCACTGTACCCCAAACTCCAGTTTTGGACATTCCATGACTCTCAGACCTCTTATACACAAAGTATTTACATTAGCAATGTGCTTCATATATCCCCATATATTTTCAAGTATTTAACTCTGTCAGGCCATGACTGTGACTGCAATACACTTGCAGACATGAGTCCTGAGAGCTAATGTTTCATCTGTAGAGACCTAATAGGTTTCTGGATCCAAATGTCATTCCATCCTTTTACTACTGCTTAGCCACCACATATCACAGGCTGACATGTTATCTCAAATCACCAGGAAGTTTATTTAATGTTGATATACCAGTCTATGAATTATGGTGGTTAAGAAAGGACCTTCTGCCCTTTTGCTTCCAGGAAACACAGAGCTGAAAGCTAGGGAGGCAGGGAAGGGTGACATTTTGAACTGACATGGCATGAACCTATGAAGGTGGTGCCTCAGTCTTCAGTTTCAAACTTGATCCAATGGGCTTGTTAGTAGGGTTACATGCTGTCAATTTATACTGCCTCAAATCCTGTTTCCTCCTTCTTTATATTTCTCTGCTTTGCAATATATATTTCTATTCCATTCCTAATTTAAAAATCTTCTGCAATGTGTCTAAAATCCACCTTAGCATTTTTCAGTTTGAGTTTCAGTGCTGCCTGTGACCTGAGCACGTGCTCGGACATGTCTGTTATTTCACAATGAATGCTAACCTCTGACGGGTCAACATTTGTAAATGTATGCATGTCTACTTGAGGCTGAATTTACTGGAAGGATAATGTGTAAAATTTGTCCCCAGTGAAACTACCTGAAGGCTTGGCCACTGATTTCAGTGAGCCAGAATTTTTCCATTAACTTCATTAATTTCACTTAGAAGTAAAAAGAGAACACTTATTAATGTGGACTTTCCAACTTCTTACCTGAAGTCTGTTTCTTAAATCAGTTTAAGCCAGCTACCTAACATGGAGATACTTTCTCTAAGGATTCGATGGCCAATACTTTTTATTGATGATCAGTCTTAATGACACAGCACTGATACTGCTTTCTGACCAATAATACTACTAGTGCCCTTGAAAGAACTGACTAAAGGATGCAAGGCCAAGCACATCAAATGTTAGTTTTTCTTATGATTTTTTAAAAGCACAGATGATCAACAATGTCTTAAGGAATGAACAAGACATCACTGGAAATTAGAAAACCACAGAAGTTCATGAGACACACGTAGAACTTGTGATAGAACATAAATATCCTTGAGTTAATCAGCCACCCAGAAAATATAGATGATGTGTTTAATTATTCTCTACTGTAAGCAAGTAGTTTATTAGAAGTAGCTATTCAAGAACTCTATCCTAGTCAAAAAGGAAGGAGCTGGTCTGCCAGAAGAGACTTCTGTGGTACACATTGAGGAAAACTTTAGAAACAGAGACTGTCAGTCACTGGGAAAAAAAAAAACCCAAACCCAAACAAAAAAAAAAAAAAAAAAAAAAAGCCCAATACAAGGAAGGCAAAGCTTTTTCAGATGTAACACAGGGTTTCCATGATAAAATCTGTAGCAGAAAGTGCAGC
This sequence comes from Loriculus beryllinus, assembly GCA_039877255.1. NCBI lineage: Eukaryota > Metazoa > Chordata > Aves > Psittaciformes > Psittacidae > Loriculus > Loriculus beryllinus. The sequence goes on along the minus strand of JBCJKH010060100.1, from coordinate 18,620 downwards.
AGAGGACATTACAGTCTCTGAGAAAAGAAAGTGGCTTCCATACAGAGAAGGCACAAAAAGATGTATAAATAACTGCTTGTCATGTAAACTGATACTACAAACCCCAAATTACAATTAATTATCGAAGATTATGACAGGTGAGATCCCTGTTCTGTCAGAAGTGGCTTATACTGATCCTAGCTGTGCCTGATCATCCTCTTGTGTCAAAAAAAAGCTCTTCTATTTTGGAGTTATTATCTTTCAGCACTATAGTGTTCTTTTTCCTCTCCACCTCCATGATTTCTAGAATCACAGAATAGTTAGGGTTGGAAAGGACCTTAAGATCATCTGGTTCCAACCCTCCTACCATGGGCAGGGACTCCTCACCCTAGACCACGTTGCTCAAGGCTCTGTCCAACCTGGCCTTGAAAACCACTAGGGATGGAGCATTCACAACTTCCCTGGGCAGCCCATTCCAGTGCCTCACCACCCTCACAGTAAAGAACTTCTTATATATATCTCACCTGAACTTCCCCTGTTTAAGTTTGAACCCATTACCCCTTGTCCTGTCAGTACAGTCCCTAATGAAGAGACCCTCTCTGGCATCGTTATAGGCCCCCTTCAGATACTGGGAGGCTGCTATGAGGTCTCCAAGCAGCTTCGTTTCTCCAGGCTGAACAGCTCCAACTTTCTCAGCCTGTCTTCATACAGGAGGTGCTCCTTTCCCGTGATCATCCTCGTGGCCCTCCTCTGGACTTGTTCCAACAGTTCCATGTCCTTTTTATGCTGAGGACATCAGAACTGCGCACAGTACTCCAATAGCTTTAAATACTGATATGCTGAAGGACTTACATGCTAATTGAAAGGAAATAACGACCATTAGAAAGGAAAGTGTGCAAGGAGATCCTCTCATAAAAGAACAGTAAAGGAAACACATACTTCCAGCTTTCCCAGATGGAAGAGAAATAGAATACCTCGAGTCCCTAAAATCAGGAGGAGAGGAGAAAAAAACCCAACCCAGACACTGTGTTTGTGAAGCTAATATTCAGGCTGCTTTGAGAAGCTGTGAAGAGTGACATCTAATAAATAATTTACTGTAAAATAACACATAGAACTGCTCCTGTACTGGAAAATATTCTTCAGAAAGATAAGTAATTTTCCATTTCACAACAGTACTGAGTATGCCTGTTGTTGCTGTTTCTCAAATGCAGTGGGAATACAGAGACTGAGGTGTGATTACATAGCCTCTCTTCCTATGAACCTACCTTTCTTTTTGTTAGTATGCAAGCACAAATTTAAATTTAAGGACCACGAGACCTAATCGAAATAAAAACTTCTCTGCAGTCAAGCCTTCTAATTTGCAAAGGTCTCCTCATATTTAAAGCGTTTGATGTGAAATCCAAGCCTTGGTAACCCTCCAAATTGAGTCATGTTTCAGATGCATTCACTAAGCAGAATGTACATGCACTTTTCCGTAAGAAAGTGAACAGCAAATATAGCTTTATGAATAAAAACCTCAAATGTCCTTCCTACAGGATTTTCCTTTTGCATTTCAGGTTTTAGACAGAAACCGATTTTTTTTCCTTCTCCAAAGAGCTGTATTTATTTCATGTGGGACTTCCTTCAAAGCTATCTTCAGATATTGGAAAGAATCTTCTTACAGACATTTAAAAAAAATCACCCTGATTAACTCAGTTCTTTTGATTCCTTTTTTGATTGCCTACCGGTACATAACCCATTCCAATTAACTATACAAATGATAAATATAATCTTATCAGTTTGCCACCACAGCTGCCATGGTACCCTTATTTACACTTCAAGAAAGTCATGCAGAAATTAGGAACTTTAGAGACGTTATAAGCATACACAAATTATTGGAAATATGAGATAAAGTACTAGTTGTAAAAAATTCTTTTATAACTAAATCAAATAATGCCCGAGCGCCATGACCTCCTGGAGAGGAGCTCAAAATATGGAAAGGGAATGCTCTACCTTACCTTATAGTTGTCAACAAAAAAAGCCTGTAACAAAAAAAAAGCCAGCCCTGCTGCTGAAAATAGGTAAAGTCAGCCAAATAAAATAGTTTTCAAATATCCATGTGTTAAGTGTATTGAAAGTTTCCTGTGTTATTTCTGCTATTAGTAGAAAAAAATTAAAAGGCCAAGCACGTGTTTGTATGTGATTTCTACAAACAGTGTGTGATTCTACAAATTTCTACAAAGCACATCTTTTTAACTCAGAAGTAAATTTATCAGACAATTTTCCAAGTAATTTGGGCAATAGCTTGGAAAAAGGGGAATTATATCCCCTCTATCAGAGAGGGGTGAAAATAAAAGGATGCTGCATTATCAGTGAATTATCACTCTGTTTCAGGATCATTAAAGAAAGAAACGGACTATGGAAAACTTTGGAAATTACTTAACTTTTTTGTTGTTAGAATGAGTCAGTTCTGAAGGGCTTCCATTTACAAATTGAAAATGTGGGAGAAAAGTTGGAAAAAAGGTTTAAAAGGTGTCAAGCACTATGGAAAATAAGAGAAATCCTTTCAGTTTGAGTATACAACATTTGAAAAAACACTGCCACCAAATAGAAATATCAAGTACTCTTAAAGCTTTTTGTGCAGCATTAAAAAATGAGTTAGAAAGCCAGGGTAATGCTTCTGACTCAGAGATAGTCTCTGTGTGTGATAAAGAGCTCCCTCAGTGCTGCTGAAGAACTGCTGCCTGTTCACTAGAAGTAGATACCTGTCTAAAAATGCATGGGGTCATAGAATCGTAGAATAGTTTGGATTGGAAAGGACCTTACGATCATCTAGCTCCAACCCTCCTGCCATGGGCAGGTTCTCCTCACCCTAGACCATGTTGCTCAAGCCTCTGTCCAACCTGGCCTTGAACACTGCCAGGGATAGAGCGTTTGCTAGTTCTCTGGGCAATCTGTTCCAGAGTCTCACCACCTTCAGTAAAGAACTTCCTTTTCAAAGTTCTTAGCTATTTACTTTCCCCTCCCTTTATATCTAAATTGAAAATGCCTCCTCCTATTTCATTTATAGGAACTCTAAGTCTATGTGTTAAGCAAACTATTGGTTCAGTTTTAACTTAATTTCCTCTTTCCAATCACAATACATATTGACAAAACCCCCACAAGGATAAAATCTATTGTTCTCTAAGGAAAACTGCTCGACATTTGTGGCATTTAAACCCCTTTCTTAAATGTAGTCGGTGCATGTGGTGAGAAGAAATGTCTCTTAGTCAAAGAAACAAGATGTCACAGAAACATTGCTTGTAAAGGACAGTGCAGGGATGCTCATCTCACACAGTGTGTCTTAAATTGCTGGCCATCAGATTTTGCACTGGCAAGAAATGATGACTCCTAAACAGGAGTGTGTGTCAGATGTGTTTTGTGACTAAGAGGAGGCAGTGAATTCTGACTTGTGTGCAGAGACACTGAAGGAGGCATTCTGTGGCTGAGAGCTAAAAGTGATAGCACTGGTGGTGTAATTTTGAAAATGGTACATGGAAACCTTCAAACTTCTTGGACAAGAATATGTGCTGTGACTGCTGAACCACCTTAGATAAATACCTCTCTTGCTTGACAGGCTTAAAAGTTCAATTGACTGCTGTGACCTCTAAAAGAGGAATATGTAGATGCTTTACCTATTTAATTATGTTGAAGCAGTGCTGATGCTTGTCTTCGTCTGTCTCCTTCTGATGACTGTTCTAAATCCCTTGTCTTGGCATTCCTGAAAAATGCACTTGTATTTAGTAATCTCTTCATATCAAAGCTGAATGTATTTGATTCTAAGGAAAAAGAATGGCATTAAAATAGCCCATTGTTCTGCAAGGTTTTATAGCATACATAATATCACATTAAGCATTGTCAATAATAATTATTTTGGTTTGATAATAAAAGTAGTTTCCTGACTTTTCCTGTGTTAACATTCATTCTTCAGCCTCAGCACTATGAAAACATCAAGTCTGTATGTAGGACATATCTCTTCTATTCATTTTTATCAGCTTTTTCAATTTTTTTCTCTTTAATAAAACTACATGAACCTTGGTGCAGAAAAAGACCTATTTAGATGGACATTTTTACAGCTCTTTCATTGTTTATTAAGCCCTCTTAGCAGACACATGCTTTATTTGGTATTGCTAAAATTTGAAAGCATCTTACCAAATAAAAATGGGTATTTTTCTGTCATTATAAATGCATAGTCCAAGATGCAGTCCTTGCTGTTGTTTTGGTTGGTATTCCAAGCTGCACTGAGTCAAGTTTCAGTGATAGTTGATGTTTTATGCTTTAATGTAGGCAGGTGCAGTAAGAAAAAACTATGGCACAGTATCACATGACTTATCTGTAAAGACATTTCAGATCTCCCTGAAGATGCAGTGGAACCATTGAGCTACTAATTTTCACTGTTTTTCTAAGGTATGTGTTTAAAGCCATATCTGTCTCATAGATCAATACTTCAGAGTAACATGAAAAAAGAGGAAAGTATTTTAATTATGAGACCAAAAAGTCAATTGCTTCTCTGTCAGGCTTGATCTATATCAGAAAGATCGATTGAGGTGCTCTAGAATGTTGACAGAATATCTTTAAATAGAAATCAAGGCCAAAATAAAACACTAAAGTGACTAGGGTTTGAAATGGAAAGATGACAAAGTCACTCCTGATTGTCATTCTAAAGTAGAGGAAACACTTTTTAGCTTCATTTATGTTTGGGTTTTCATCCGTAGATTTACTTTTTAGTGTCTACCCAGCTGGACTCATTCAGCTATGCTCTTTAGTAAATTAAAATGGCTATACCTCCATAGCATCAAATTAAAAAAACCCACAGACTGAATTAGTTGCAGAATTCAGTTTGCATTTGTGATATAGGAGGAAATGAGATTTGGTTTGTAGACTATGGCACCTCATCAGGAATCTTTAACTAGACTTTCATACCTATATCAAGCAAAGTGTGTAGAGTGTCATTGTGCTGGGGACATCTACATTATGCTGAGAGTTTAGATAACAGTGTGTGAGCATAAAATTTAGTTGTCTTAAACTTTCATTTAAATTCTAGGCGTGCTTTTTCACTTAGATTATTAATCTTGAAGCTGAAAACTGATTGTTTGAGAGTCAGGCAAAAAGCATCAGGTTCATTGAAGGAAGACTAAATAAAAGGCTGTGTGAGATTCTTGTGTTGATCTGTGTGAGTCTGAATTAATAATTTTTGACTGTCATGAGACTTTTGTGCTTCAGTTTCTTCTGTGACCAAAAAAAAAAAAAAAAATAAAATAACAAAACTAACAGGAGAACACTGTGGAAGACAACGCTTTACTTAAATGATTTACGTAAGTACAAATAGACAATGTCCACAGCCTTTACCTCATCAACCAGGCAGGACCAATCTCCAGGCTGCTAAACACTCTTACCTTCTAAGTAGATCATTTTTGGAATTGTCTAATGAAAATAGTATTCAGCCCATGCTAACCCCTGAATAGCACCCAAGAGGTCCCTGGAACAGTACTAGCTGACCTGGGGCAAATCACCACAGCACATATTCTAGCAATTTAGCTTTACAAACTGGTTACTTTGGGGTCTGGGAATATCATTTTGTACTCTAATTTATTATTATAGATACAACTTATATGTTTATCTAGCAACATATTTATAGCAACATAGAAAATCATGAGTATTCTTAAGCTGTGGTTGAAGATACATATTTAAATACAACAAAACAAGCACACCAATAAAACTTTCAAATACTTTTTAAATAAAAAGAGCAAGACTGGGACTCAGTCTAGATGTACAATATTAAATATTGTGCAAGAGTGCTATAGTTGAGGTTTAAAGCTGCAGATAAACCATAACTGTCAGGAGAGTAGGAGGAAAGGGAGGGATCAGAGTTTTGAAGGAAAAATCTTGGAAAATATCCAATGTTCATTTACACCAGCAAAGTCAGAATAGGACTGATATAATACAGTATTCTCCATAGTCCCAAACTGATGAGGAGTTACTAAGATGTGGGTCACTTTGAACTGAATTTTCTTTTTAAAATATCCAGTAATTTCAGGAATTTAATATATAACATTTTTCACATTGGTTATTTTTCTGCTCTTGCACATGCCATCATTTGATTGTTTTGGATTGTTTTTGATTGTACTTAATTGAAAGGACATCAGACTTATTGATATCTATTTTTGTTCTCCTGAACTGAAGTAATCAAACTTGGTGCACTTTCAGTTTGTGTGTGTTGGGGAGATAGCTGTCAACATTACCTACCAGGATTTTCTTTTCCTCTCCTGCATCTTTTAAGTGTATTTATTTTTCCTGTTTGCACATCTACAGAAATTTGAGCAAGATCTGAATTCTAAGAAGAGAAAATGTCTTTCACAGAATCAGGGTAACAGAATGGTTGAGGTTGAAAGGAAGCTCTGGAGAATATCTTGTCCATTCCCCCTTGCTCAACTGGTAACCTAAAGCCAGTTGCCCAGGAGCATTTCTAGATGGGTTTTAAATATCTCCAATGTGAGAGACTACATTATCTTCTTGGGCAACCTGTGACAGTGTTACTGTTACAGTAAAAAAGTGTTTCTTGATGCCCAAACCTGTGTTTCAAGTTTGTGCCTCTTATATCTGATCCTGTCACTGGGCACCACTGAAAAGAGTCTGGATGCATCCTCTTCAAAACTGTCCTTGAGTTTTTATATACATTGATGAGATTCCTCCTGAACCTTTTCTCCAGGCTGAATACTCCTAGCTCTCTCAGCCTTTCCTCATATGTGAGGTGCTCTAGTCCCTTAATCATCCTTACAGACCTTTGTTGAAACCCAGAACAGGACACAGGACTGCAAGGATGGCCTCGCAATACTTAATGAAGGGTAAGGAACCTTTCCCTTGACCTGCTGGTAATACTTTGCCTAATGCAGCTGGGGATACAGTTTGTGCCTCTGCCACAAGGAGATATCACTGGCTCACATTGAACCTTGTGTCCACCAGGACCATTAGGTCCTTTACTGCCAAGCTGCTTTCCTGTTGTGTGACTCCCAGCACATAGCACATGGGGTGGTTCTTCCCTAAGTACAGGAATTTGTGTTTCCTTTTGTTTCTGAGGTTTCTGGAAGCCCATTACTTCAGCCTATCAAGGTCCCTCTGGATGGTAGTACAACCCTCTGGCATATCAGCCACTCCTTCCAATTTGGTGTTGGTTGCAAACTTGCTGAGTGTACACTCCTCATCCAGATCATTAATGAAGAGTAAACAGATCTGGATATAGTACTGACACTTGGGGTACACCACTAGACACTGGCCTCCAACTAGATTTTGCACCAATGTTCACCACGCTCTGGGGTTAACCATTCAGCCAGTTTTCAATCTACCTGCCTGCCTGCTCATTTGTCCATTACTTCCCCTTGGTGATGCCATGCTGAATATTTCTGATGATTTTCCATTCTTAATGTGCCTTAGTTCTGGAAACAGTTTCCAGAATTACCTTCCCAGGGATCAAGGTGGGGCTGAACAACCTGTAGTTCAGCAATTATCAGCCAGCTGCCTCAATACTTGTAGGTGGATCCCATCAGGGCCCATGGACGGTGTATGTCCAGTTTGCTTAAGTATTCCCTGATCTTCTTCCACCAAGGATACAGTTTTCTTCCTCTGACCTTTCTCCCTGGTCTTTGGAACCTGGGATTCCTGAAGGCTAGTCTTACTAGTAAAGTCTGAAGGAAGTATTTCCATTTTTCCATGTCCTGAGTTCAGTGCAACCAGTCCCTCATCTCAATGGGCAATGATCCCACATTTCTACAAGTTTTCCTTTTGTTTCCTGTGTTTTCTAGGCTTCTTAATTCCAAACACTAAAGGCTTCATTTATAGGGTCCTGTGCACTATCATAAATCTCATCTAGGAAATGGTTACAATGCAAGAATATATCTGGAGATAGCGCTATTCACAGCTGTCTCTGGATACAACACATAACGCACTATCCTATGACATAACCCTGGAGTCCTGTTTCTTGCTTTGTGACTGCAAGTGCCCGATACTGCTACATCAGGGTTATGATATCCTGCACAAGAAGATATTGATGTGGTGCAACTGGTTATATATCTTGCTGTCTGAGTGCCTTGGCAGCTTGACAGATCTGCAGAAGTTGTGGGAGTTTTGTCACACCTCAACATACACAGATCGCAGTCTGACCATCCTGGTATCTCTCTACTGTGGGACTCAACACCATCATGGATTGGGGCAGGCTTAGTGGAGGGACAGACTAGCAGGCTTGGAGCAGGTCCTAGACATGTCTGCCACAGGGGTGCTTCCTTGTCTAGCATAGCTTAGGGAAGGCTGTTGGCTGGGGCTGTAGTTGGGAGAGATTACTCACGACCTATTGCTTGTCCGGGATATCTCCAGTATTATAAGGAGTGGCTGATGAGCAGTGAAGGCTTGAAAAGAATAGCAGGAGAATCAGTGTATTCAGTGTGACACTGGTTACTAATAACTCGAAAGCAGAAATATCTATAAAATCCAAGTTCTCAGGTGAAATAAATAATTCTGATGACATCAACTTGATTGGTCATGACAGTTTGTATTAGCTAAGAGTATCCCTGATATACACGTTGGTAATGTGCATTGCACCACTTGCGAAAATCATTTCCTAGAGCAAGATGTCATTTTTCACATAATGTACAACACAGCTTTCTTTTTAAAGTAATGAAAAAGGAAATTAAATTCCATGGAGCAGAATGGAACAGAGACTCTAAATTAGCAGGAAAATAATTCTTAATAGCTCTGTAAACTCAAACAGTAGTTTCAGTCCACAAAATATCTATCAATCATGCTAATGTTACCCATACATCTGGCAAATATTTAAAAGACAAAAAAAAAAAAAAAAAATTACATATGCTCAAATTAGTTCTTTAGTCTTGTCTTTATGAAAAAAAAAAAAAAAAACAAAACCCAAACCCAAAAAACTTATGTTCCAACAGTTGCAAGTAATGGTATTCATTAGGTGAAAATTTCTTGATGCATTTTTAAGCCCCTCAGTATCATTAAGATAGGAACTATGCAGTCACTTTCAGTGACTATTACTTGGATTTCTTTTAAAACAAATTATTCCTTTAATGATGTTATCTTAAAATTTATAACCAGAGAGTTTTAACTTTCTGACATTTGAAGAACATGTTATTTGTAAAAAATGAATGTCAGATTGTTTCCTTATGAATTTATATTTTCTTTTTCCTTTTTATTCTTCAGTCCCAAACATACTTCCAAACGAAAGCAGAAAATGTGGTCAGGGATTTTCTTCAGTGATTTTTCACTGGGCCTTGCCACTTGGCTCTGTATTTCAGGAGAAATTTTTACCTGGTTCAGCTACCATCTCTGGAAGAAAATATTGTTTTTTCATGAAATCATAAATTTTTAGTGCTGGAACCTGACAAAATAATAATTTATCTTGCTTTTATTGCTCACTGAGATATTCATTAGAGTGTGAGGACCTTTTAATGTTGATATAATATTCTATAGAATATTAAATATTCTATAGAATTTAAATCCTTTTCTTGTAAAGCATGAGTGAAAAAATATTGTAAAAAGAGAAGGTTTGCAAAACCTGTTAAACTATGGGTCTCTTAAGAGGGAACTTCAAATTAATTTTATTTGTGAGTTTAAAGAGTTTCATGAACTGATTTTAAGAAGTAAAGTCATTGGTATTAAAATTAGCTACTGAGTTGAAGGTCATGCTAATTGAATTGTTTGAGAACTATGAAATTTCTTTTCCTTGAGAGAAAAGTACATAATGTGACAAGTAAAATGCCTAAAAATTACCCTTGTCTCTAAATTATGCATAGTTTTTCCTAATTTCCATTATAAGGTCCTCAGCCTCTCTGCTGTAACACCCCAAAAATTATATATTTACGTTCCATGATCTTATCCTGCTCTGATGCAATCAAAGTGGAAAAAGGATGACTAAAACTGATTTTGCAAGAAAGTTCATTGTAACACAGATAAGGAATCCATACTAATATGAGATTTGACCATTTAACTCTTCAATACCGAAATGCACAAAAGGTCTTGAAACAAAACTGGCTATTATTATTATACAATCATAGAATTATTATTATTATACATTCATAGAATATGATTATTATTATTATTATACAATCATAGAATCATAGAATAGTTAGGGTTGGAAAAGACCTTAAGATCATCTAGTTCCAACCCCCCTGCCATGGGCA
>JBCJKH010060099.1:32161-44544 GCA_039877255.1 Loriculus beryllinus | reverse complement strand
GCTGGCACAGGGTGCCCAGAGAAGCTGTGGCTGCCCCATCCCTGGCAGTGTTCAAGGCCAGGTTGGACACAGGGGCCCGTGGCAGGGGGTGGAGCAGGAGGAACTTTAAGGTCCCTTCCAACCCAAACCATGCTGGCAGTCTGTGATTCTCAGCCAGCAGCACGGTAATGAGGTAGAGCCTGTGAGCTCTGCAGCAGGAGCTGATGCTCAGCAGTCAGCTCTCACCACAGGACCCTGCCCTCTCCCACGCTCCAGGATGCAGAGATGAAGCTCTGCTCATCACTGCTGAGCTGAGGCTCACACAGAAGCAGGGAGCACATGAAAAGGGCATGGCTGCTGTCAGAGGAGACGCACCAAGTAAAGCCCTGGAATTCAGCGGGATTTACTGAAGCTGGGCTGGGAACCACACGGAGGGAGCTGGCAGAGCCTCAGTGCTGCTGTATCCTTCACCAGCTTCCAGCTCGCCACTGGCACAGCCAAACAGCAAGTCCCAGAAGGCTGGGATAGGGGAGTGCGGGTGGCGGGGAACCAGCCATATGTGCCCTGGGGGTGGGCACAGGGTCTCCTTGGTTGGTCCAGGTGGCACAGCACCATGAGCAGCAACAGGACAGCACCTTCTGCCCAGCACACTAGGAAAACTGAGGGCTATTCAGTGAGGTATCACCCCCACTGACGTGGCACATTACCCCGGAGGGAGTGGCTGCCACCAAGCAGAGATTCCTGCTTTAATCCAAACAAGCTCTGCAGCACAAGAACACTGGGAGTTATGAGCAGCCTGTGAGGACCAGGCTCTGTGGGAGCAGAGCAGTGACCCTGGACAGGCTGATGGGGCAGGGTGCTGGAGAACCAGGGCAGCGCCAGCACTCTGCAGGTGAGCTGCCAGCAGGAGCAAGTCACAGCTCAATTAGAGCCAGGAACATCAGCTGGGAAACGGAATTTCTTCCTTCACAGCCCAGCATAGGAGAATCACAGAAGCATCAATAAATCATTACTTCCTCTCTCCTTGCTAATAACACTAGCGAACAAAGGGCTTCCCCAGAGCCTGCTGCCAATTTCCTCCTGCCCCTGATGAAGGCAGCTCTAGAGTTCAGCACTGCTTGGGGTGCTCTGCATCCCATCCTGAGGCCGGCAGGAAGGACACCTTCCCCATGGCCAAAGCCAGGCTGTTCAGCAGCATCCTTCTGGGATGCCTCCTGTGTTCCTAAGCATGGCCAGCATGGGCACAGCCATCACCCCAGCTCACACCAGCATCAGCATCACCGCCACAAGAGGGTCTCCCCAGAGACAGCACACGAGCACGGGATGTGTCTCTGCACTTGGGCTGCTGAGACCGCAGTGCTCCAGCCAGCACTGCCGGTGTCCTCGCGCAGGCAGCACGGTGCCTCTCCAGGGCTATAGGAGCCTTGTCCCCATCCCTCTTTGGAGTCTCCCTCCCGTTCCACCGGCGCTGGTTGAACGCACTCACACAGAACAACCTGCTCAACGCTCCAGAATCATCGCCCCTTCCAGAGCAGCTCTCTCCAGACAAACATGCTGACAGCATGGAGAGGCTGAGCCTCCCCATTTACAACAGTGGCCCATCAGCGTGTGCCAGCCTCAGCTTCACCTCCACAGGGGCTAGTCCAGGAAAACAGGGTGGGTTTCCCTCCTGCCTCCCCAGTTTCTAGTGCTCAAAGGCCTTTCTTTGCTCTTTGGCACGTGCCGGAGCCTGTGCCCTCATGCCTGCAGCTCCTGCAGCCCTGGCGGTGCCCAGGCAGGGTTGGCTCTCACCCTTGTGCCCTTGCTCCGGCTCCCACAACACAAGAGACAGACCAAGTCTTGTCTGCAGGGACAGCTCGGCTGTCACAGCTGCACCAGCACCGCTGGAACCGGGGTATTTACCCGGCAGCGTGCACAGGCACAGCCTGCCTCTTTGTTACCTAAATCGCAGCCCATCACCACCTCTCGGGTCACACTGCACCGGTCCCCAGTCACCACCAGCCTGTCCACGTGCAGTACCCTTCCAGATGTAAATGCTCCATTTACAAACATCAACTCGCCTTTCATGGCAGAGAGATTGTACCGGTTAGGAGCTCCCCCTTATGAACCACCCAGCTCAGCCGAATGGGCTGAGGTTTGGTTTTTGCATTGCTGAGGGAGATTCCGCTCCTTTTCTTCTTTTTGCAGCCCCAATCAGAAACTTCCAGCCCCCAGGCTGTTAGCTCAGATATGCATGAACTTGTTCTTGTCAGCACAAAGATATTGTGCCTCGGAGGACTTGAAACCGCACGACAGAACCACAAGTAAAACAACGGGCAAGTGTCCTGGTTACTGAGCAAACAGATGGGAACAGACCTGCAGCATCTCTGACTCGGCTGCGAGCAAACAAAGCCGCAGCTGAGCTCCTCTGACAAAGGCAGCCCAGGAGCAGGGCTCGATCCCTGCCGTGTGCGGGGTTTCCACCAGACCAGCGCTGCTCCCCCGCGCACTGCAGCAGCGGCTCCAGCGGCACCGGACGGGGGGGGCAAGAGAAGGGCTTTGGTTGTGCAAACCAAGCAGGGGCACAGGCCCGAGCTCCTGGCAGGAGATGCACCGGGGGCAGTGCCGGCACGAGCAGGGTTTGGATACACAAAACCTCTTCCCTGTGAGGGTGCTGGGGCGCTGCTCCAGTGGAAGGGGTCCCTGCCCGTGGGAGCAGGGGGTGGGGTGTTCCTAGGCTTCATGGAGAGCTCTGCTCTGTCCTTGCTTTGCTGTGCCTTCTGGTAAGTAGACGTTTTTAGGTTTCAGTATGGCTTGTAACAGAGCTTTCACTGTCTAAACTCTCGGGTTGCAAATGATTCTAGATTATTTTCTTAAAGGGAAAAACAAAGTGGAATTGTGACAGGTCTACAGCAGCTGAAGACTTGCAGCTGTCTCCTTCTTACATGAACATGTACGTACCCGTGGGAATCTGTGCGTCAGCACGCAGTGCAATATGTATGTTCCCAAGTCAGTAATATAATTCAGTTACAGATTAGTAATATATAGCTCAGTAATGTACTCAGTAAACTAAACAAGTAGGTAGTGATTAGGAAACAAACTCTGAGCTAAAAATAAAATTCAGAAAGTAACCAAAAATATAAAAAGACTTTCTCAATTTCCTTTGCTTTCATTTCGGTGTATTTTTAGGCTGTATGTCCTTTAGACTGGGGAATCTTAGCTGTTGATCTCTGCCATGCTTTTGTATTATTATTATCTAGTATCCAGGCTTTTGAGAAACCCTCTCCAGTCTTTCAGGGTTTGCCCCATATATTTCATGTTTTCAGTGGTGGTTCTGGATTTTTATCACCCACTAGCACAGATTTTAAATGGCTTCTTTAGTCACTGTCCCTCTTTCAAGAAGGACAAGGCAGTCTCTGGAAGAGCACTTGCCTTTGTGCTATCTGCCTAATAAAATGCAGCCCATAGAGGAAGAGGATGTTTCCATCACATTTTGGCTTGGCGCACCAATCAAAGAAAGATCTTAACTTCTTGAGATTGTTTTTTTCCAGATTCCTGTAATCTTCATATACATTTTGAAGGAGCAAGTAGTAGGTCCAGGTGCAAATCCAGGAGTGAATAAGGAGCAATCCAGAATAGGGAAATAAATGAAGTAAAGCCCTTGTAAAATTGTAGATACAGAGTTACATGGCATGAATTTGGCAGATGTAGAAGGGCAATTGAAGAGGAAATAGATGTTCCTTCAGAAGGCAGAGCCTGACTGTGTTGCCTTTGTTACAGTACAGACCTTTGAGCGGAGGTGGCCGGTGACCCCTGGGGATGTGGGTAGGGGGGAGCCATTGATGGCCATGTCCCAGTGCAGAAGTAGGACTCCTGCCTGCCAACAGCCTTTGTTATGGTCCATGTATGTGGGACAGAACAGGTTCTAAGAGGTTTTAACCAGAGCTAGTTACGTAACCTATGCAATAAAGTGGGAGCGCATCCGTTCTCCTCTCCAGGTGTTTTTTTGCCAGTCGCTTTCTCCAAAGCTGTGTTTTAATGGTGATTGAATGCTGTGAAGTCAAGGCTGTGTTCTCCCATATCTTCATATGTAAGTTATGTTTAGTGGCAGAAATTATTGTAGGCACATTCTGGTGAAACCAGTCTAAGTGCAGTGCAGGACAGCATGCTGCCTTTCTAGAAGTCAGTTTGTCTTAGTGAAAAGGATAACCATTTTATACAGAGATAGCAGAACGCTTCTGTGGCCATCACTTATTACACTGTTTTTGTCATTTATGGCTTCATAAGTGCTGTTGAGCACATCTGTGGTAGACTTTCATAAGATGTTTGGAGAGCACTGAATAGCCAAGACACCTCTGAGGTTTCAGACATAACGTAGTTTCTCCATGGTCTTAACAAGAGGTGGTGAAGCTGGAAACAGTGATTGAAAATGAAGTCCGGTAGAAGTTCATGAAGAACCTCAGAGACTGTGAGTTGAGGTTATACATATGGTAGAGCTATAACCGTATTCTGCTTCTGGAAGAGTGTTCTTGTCCTTGGAAATGTGCAGTGCAGCACTTCTAGTGTGCTTCCCAGAAATTGCTGTGCATGGAGTGCTTGTCCATGCATGCATCTGCTCCCCAGTCCTGTGTGTTTCCTCTGGGCTTTGGGGAGTGCTGAGCTCTATGTTTGGTTAATTGTAGTTCTCCTCCTTCCATTTCTTGTCCCCAGAGTTCTGCAGGAAGAGTAAGAAACCATTTGAAGTGTGTGATATGATGACTTTGTTCCTATCTTGTGTGTGGTTATTGGACTTGTAGTTCAGAGAGTGGTTTCCTCTGCTGATACTTTAGTAATCATTGATGTTGAAAGGATTGTGACTGATTTTGGTGTCTCCTATTTTTTTTCACCACTCATTTCCTTTTGTCCTTGAAATCAAATGCAGAACTACAGAGTCCATACTTCATGGAAACAGGAGACACGTTTATCTGAAAATGCAGTTTGGTGCATCGTTGTGCTGTTTTGCTTTTTGAAGAAGTTGTTAGGAGTGGTGACCTTAATCTCTGGGCCAGGTTTGAGGATATGGTGTTGTGTTATGGAGCTGTCACAGCTTACTGTGTAACTTCAGCAGTTTGCCTAGATGCTTTCCTCTGGTTTGATTTTTCCCTTCTGCAAAACTTGAAATAAAAATAACAGGTTTTGCCTTTCTATTTTTTGTCACTGTTTTTGGTACAGTGGCAGTCCCTGCCCTTACTACCCGTTTGTACAGCATCTAGCACACTTGGTGCTGGTATCAGTTATATCCTTCAGGCACTGCTGTGATAACAAGTAATATTGCCAATAAACTTTGCATTCATTTCACTGCAGATTGGGGACAGATATTTTGTTTCAGCATATTCACGCAAAAGCCTCTAATGGTCTAGATCTGGATAAATGTAGCTATTAAAGAAAATAATTTTCCTCCTTTATTTCAACTGGAGCTTGCCTCTTAAAGTGAATGCATTTGTTGTCTTCTCCATTTGGATCACTTGCGTGCTCTATAAAGTTATAAATGTGAACTTCCTGACAGTGTTTGAACACCATTTCAACCTGAGTGCAGTGCTGTCTGAAACCAGGATTTTGTAAGAAGACTCTGTCCCAGAGACAGCTAGCTTTCTGAGCTGTATCTATATTTAAAATACTGAATATGACTTCTACTCAAAGGAAGGTAAAGATGGAGCATGTACAAGTGCATATGAGTTGGGAGAATGTCAAAACATGGAAGGTTAGATAATGATTTAGTTCCTGGGATATTGGATTTGGCTCCTGGCAGATTGACTCAAAAGTTTCATTTTCCTCCTTTATTTCATGTTCATGATGTATTTATTAGGTAAATAATAGCAAAGTCTAGTTATGCAGTGCATAAGCTTTAATAAAAATGTACTTGACAGTGAAATCTGACAGTTGTGTTACAGGGAAGGGAATCTGTACTGGAGCTGCACACTGAGCATCGTTTGCTTCTTCTAAGGTCGCTTTAGAAAAGCCCATGTAACGTGTGTGAGGTTCAGGTGTACCTACTTCTCCCTTTGGCTGGAGTTGCGTTTTTGAGCCGATGAATACTTAAAAGCACTATATTTTTAACACCCCTGTGGGAAGTCATGATCTCTCCTGAAGATCTTAAAATCCAGTGCCTCATTCTGCAAAACTGTAGAGATGTGCTTACTCCCCCTTAAGTGAGAAGCAGTGGATGCCCCTGAAATTGGAGCAGGGGCATGTAGTGGCTGGTCCAGGGCTGAGGGTCCTGAGCTTGGATGCGTTTGTGGGTTCCACACGTATGGACCAACCTTCTGGCTTTGGCATGGCTGTGCACGTACAGATCAGCAGATGGTCGGGTGCATGGATGAGTCAGACAGCTCCTGCAAGTGGGGTTTTCTTCACCTGAAGAGTTCTTGTGGGAGGGATTTGTGCTGTGCTGACTTCCGTTCAAAAGAGCAGGTAAACTGGGAGTTAAAGGCTCTTTCCCATTATAGAAAGAAAAACCTTTGTGAATCTGCCTTCATTTTCTTTAAGAGGTTTTGTTTGTTTCTCCTTTTGTCATCATTGTTGAGGAGATGGCTGTGGGACCTCTGCCATGGCACCATTTGTTTTCACTTGTAAAAGCAAACAACTTGCAATGCTAATTAAAGAGCTTTTTTTAGATAAAGTAAGAGCTTTGCATTATTTATCTAAACTCTTCTTTATGGGAGAATGTTCTGAGTTTGTTCATTAATGAACACTTAGAAATAATATAAAATTAGACCTCATGAATTCTTCATGAGGTGTAATTTACCATGATCATTTTTCTTGGCATTTTAGGTGCTGTGAACAGTTCATCATTCATAGATAACTTTTTTTAACTTCTCAGTCCTCAAAATGGGGATGTCTGCGTGTGCCCTCCAGTTTTTATAATGTTATTCAGACTTTGAGTTTTAGGAAAAGTTTGCTTGTGGTATGTTTAAAAACACTTTGGTGCTTATAAATAACACTCTTATGATTTTTAATCGTTACTGGGTTTTTTTCCATACATTTCAAATTCATTTCTGTTTGTTGTAGAATATGGGCAGTGGTTTATACGTCATTAGGATAACAAGAATGGGTGTTCACTTGCTGAATACAAGCTCCTTTCAGTGTACGTATGTGACAGTCTCTCAGTTCAACATGCAGACCTTCTTTTAGATTCCTGAGAACAAATTTTGCAGATAGAAAGCATGAATATTTACATTTATCGAGCCATTGGCTATTGCTTATGCATGCAGTAGGGAGATAAGACTGTCTTTAGTCTGTGGGTAGTTTTTTAAATGATTCATTAGCTGTGCTTTGTAATGGTAGATGGATGTCACATATTTACTGTAATAACTGAAGATTAATGTCAGTTACTCCAGCTTGTTTAAGCGTTGTAATAGTTGTGTTTATAGATACAGGTATTCTTTGCATTATTGTTGAAGCTAATATTTCAGCAAGAATAAATTGGAATTAATTGAATTAATTGTAAAAAAAAAAAGAATGAAGCTATAACAGAAGTATTACTGAAACATTATTTGTAATGTAGGAGTTGCTATAATGGGTACTTGTCGCTGATATTTTGTAGGAGGGGTTATACCAAGCCTTTTGGTAAGCAGTGTTTTGCAGAAACTGGCAAAGCTTGTGCTGTATTCCCGAGCAACAAAGCATTTCTTTGTGAAATCTGTCAAACTAAAATACCTCGTACTTTTCTGATACATTACCATAGTGAGAAAAGTAGTACACCAAGAAGTCATTTTTAAAAGCAGCAGTCTGATGAAATACATCCAGAAATTGAAATATGGGTTGCCTTTAACTTACAGAATCGCAGTCTTTAAGTTCTGTCACAGACAGTAATTTTTTTTCAACGTTCTAAAGATAGAATATTCAAATTATCCATGGCTAAATTATCAGTGTCTATCAACAGTAACTGCAGCTTATTCTTCTTCAGAGATACTGCTATCCTCTATATAGAACATGGTGATGCAGTATTGAGAGTCTTGGCAGGTTGTTGCCAAAAAATGAAAAACAAAACTCCAAACCCAAAACAAAATCCCTCTTTATCCCAGTAGCATGTGAATGTCATCACACATGACGTTTGCACTGGTATATTTCGAGACCAGTAGTAGCTGCCTAAATTGGGTCAGAGAAGATACACAAAAGCAGAGGGATGTTGCTAATTTTAAGTGGCATCTATAGAGGTGTAATATTAATCTTCAAGGGATAAGAGTATATTTTGTTTTTAAAAAAATTAACTTTGGCTTTAAGTCACTGTTGGATTTTCCACCTTTGTTTTGCCCGTATCCAGAGAAGCCCCTGATGAG
The DNA here is from genome assembly GCA_039877255.1 of Loriculus beryllinus. Lineage (NCBI taxonomy): Eukaryota > Metazoa > Chordata > Aves > Psittaciformes > Psittacidae > Loriculus > Loriculus beryllinus. Next base: position 36,268 of record JBCJKH010060099.1, on the reverse strand, counting down.
TTAGACAGACTTACAGCCTCCTTAAATATTTTTGTACAGTTGAAGTACAACCCAATACTTTCATGTGTTAGAAAATGCTATTGCCAGTAATAAAAGCATAATGAAAGTTAACTGTGTGCCCAGGTAACTAGAGCATCTGTTTCAAAGATGTTTGTATTGTGATACAGGTATTGAATTAAAAAAATCTAAATCTTAGGGTCGTGGATAGAAAAAAGACAGCGAAATAGCATGTTGAAATTTAGTCTTTGAATAAATTATGTTGCTCTTATGTAATCTGCTGCCTGACGTGGGATCAACAGCTACTTAATATTAAAACCAGTCATCAACAATAAATGTCCCAGTGCATGCACACTGAACTCTTAACAATGGATATGAGCTTCAGATGTGTTGGGAAGAGGGCAGGATGTTTGGAAAGGAGAGCTAGGGCTTACCTTTTTGTTACCATCAGTAATTCCAGTGTTTACTAATGATGTGGATCAGTATGTACTCTAAAATGAATGTTATTCCTTTGTGCCCATAAGAAATTTGAATGCAAGCTCTGGTGCGTATCTGCTTTTGCACAAAAATCACTCTGTAAATGGATACTTAAAATTACGCAGTAAAAGAAGAAATAATATATAAAATACGTTATCAGAAACATATTTCGTAAGTCTTCAGCATTTGCCTCTATCCATTATATCTTCTTTATATATATATGCATAGCAAATTGATTTTCAGTACCCTACAACTTTGCATTAATTCGAAGGGCAAATAAGTGCCTTGATTTTCCTTTCTAATACTGAAAAAAAACAGGAAAACCTAATTGAAGTTGAGTGAGACTAACTAGGAGAAAACCTGGCACCTGGTGCAACATTAGTTTGTGCCAAGGTATTTTGATGAAGTATTATAGGAGGAAATCTACTTGTTCAAGAACAGATTTTTACAGAGCAGCTTAATGTTCTGAATGTGCTAAATTATCTGAGTTGAATTCTGTTTGTTTGCTTGGTGTGGAAGGTAAGCATGCTGAAAATGTAACTGAAAAGCATTTGCAAAATGCGTAAGTAGGACACCAGCCAGTTCCAAATTCTGTTTTCTTTCACAGATTTTAAAAGATCCAGCATTATTGTTTATTGTGGGGGACTATAGATAGCTTTTGTGTCTGTGGCTAATAATAGACGATGTACCTTCCTCAGTGTGCTGTGCTGAAGTCCTGCTTCTGCTGTAACTGAAACCAGTGATGTGGTATTCATGCCGGCTTTAGGAGGGGCAGGATCAGCCCCTAAAATTGTGATTTACCTTGTGGGGTTTTTATATTGGAAGGGATATGGTCAGATGATTTTAAATGTACATGGGAATCTGCAGTTAACCGTATCAGCTGCTTCAGTCATCTTCTGACTACGTCTTATTATCAGAACTGGAATTTTCCCCCCAGTTTTAATCAAGTGGATGCCGATACAGCATACACAAGCACACAGTGCTCTGCTGAAGCACATTAGCCTTGGGGTGCAGAACCCCAACCCTGCAGCGGGCTGTTGGCAAAGCTCAGAGTTGGCGTCAGTGTCTATGGTGGGGTCACGGAGGTGCTGAGATCAAAGGATGCTTTTCCAGCTGGAATCCCGAGCTAACCAGATTTAGCAGCATCTGAACCGTTTAGTAGTACGTGTGAATAAATACATGTATGAAATCAGACTGAGAAAAAGAGGGATGGCTGATAGTGGGTAAAAAGGAAAGTCTTGAAGAAAGGGTGTATGGGGCTGGTACAGCATGACAGAGATGTCAGCAGTGCTGGGTGCCACGTGGCTGATAGAATTGGCAAGGGGATTCTGGTTTCAGTGTGATGATTTCTTTCAAGAAGTTGCTATTCCTGCAGTGTTTATTTTCACAATGATTTTGGTGTGTCGCTTAGGGCCTTTCTGTTAAGCACAATGTGGAAAGGTTTCGTTTTGTTTAAAACCAAGTTGGCTATTCCTGGGTTCGATAATAAAAATAAAGGTAATACAAAACTTACTTCCATTGATGAAGAAGGGGATTGTTTCCTAAATGTGGCATTAAACTAGCACTGGAGCGTTTCGATTAAGAAAAATAAGTAAATAAAAATAGAATTGGCCAGAATATGACCTGTTCTGCGTGAGCCTCCCTCATGCAGTTAATTTTAGTATAGACACCCCTTCTTTGGTGTGTGTTCCCCCCCCCATCCTCCTGATTTACAGGCCTAATTTGTCACAACATGTACCTCCCTGGATTTAAAAAAGAAAGCAAATTAAGTCTTGGGTAATTACAATAATTACAGGATCGGATGTACACAAGGTTCAGTGTGTGTAGTGTCGTAGCCCTCAGTTCTCCCTGTTTGTTCCTGTCCCTGGGCAGTGCAGTCTCTTGCCCGGAGCATCAGTTTGCATTATTGACTCTTGGAGTCTTTGATGAAGAGAGGGTGAGCCCATCCGAGGGATGCTCTTTGGTAAGAAACACCAGTGAAGCTGCGCATCGCACATTCCACAGTAGGCAGCAAAAGCCACCATTTGGATTGCTTTAATTTACCTAAATTTGAGGCCAAGATGATGTCTGAGGCTAAGATGATGTCCTTTCCTTGTCATCGCTGGTGACAGAAGGCAGGCTGGAAGCCATAGTAGAGGCATATACCTCCTATAGAAAAGACTTGAAGTACCCATGGTTTTTCTGCTTCCTTTGTCTGCCTGCAAGGTTTTCGGATTTAAACTTGTATTCTGCAGATAAACATGCAGGCAGCTTTACTCACGTGACTGGTGGCACTGGTGACAATGGGGCTACTGTCTTGCATGCACTTTGCTAAGCTGGGGTTCTTTTTTGTCATGTTTTTGGAAAGGTCTATTTGAGTCTGTTCAGTGAAAATTGGGAGTTCCACATTTCCAGATAGGTGTGCTTGTTAAAATCCCAGCCTGCACTTGCACCTGATAAAGTCTGTCTCTGATCAAACCTTTTTGATTCCAGTAAATATCTGAAGACCTTTGTATCTTTTAAGATTGCAAATCCAGGGCTTTATTATTTAAAGAGGTGTCAGTTCGTTAGTGAAAAATATAACTGGAGAATATAGGTCATCACTGGAACTGGTAAATGGTATGTCTTGGGACACTGAGTTTATTAATTGAAAGCAGTCTGAATGACAGCACGTTGCAGATTGACTGTGCCTGGTTAATGTTGTTGTCATTGCACTCTGTGATACAGTTATTAAATAGGTAAAATATTTTACCTTTTCATATGGAGCCATACACTTACTTCATCTGATTTAATGGAACTATAATTTTAATTATGATTATTACCTTAAATTATAATTAAATTTATGTGGTTTAAATTTACATTTGTGAAAATGGCTGTGTGATGAAAGCAGAAATCAGCTTTGCATTAACAAAAAAAGAAGGGTTTTTTAACTGCATCTTAGTATATGCTCACAGCCAAAGACTAGCATGACCTACTTTGCAACAATAACAGAGGAATCAAGCCGGGTTTTTTTGTTGAAGTATCTAAATTGGCCATGAATGCTACCTACTCATTCGTTTGTAAGTATCTTTAAAAATAGCTATTGTATCTATGAAACTTAAGGGGTTTTTTTCTCTTCTCCTTTTATTTTCATGTAGATAATTAGCACCATGGAGCCTCAGGTGTCGAATGGCCCTACTTCCAATACAACCAATGGACCCTCCAGCAACAGTAGAAACTGCCCTTCCCCCATGCAGACAGGGGCTGCTACAGATGACAGCAAAACCAACCTCATAGTCAACTATTTACCCCAGAACATGACCCAGGAGGAGTTCAGGAGTCTCTTTGGGAGCATCGGTGAAATTGAATCCTGCAAGCTCGTGAGAGACAAAATTACAGGTAAGCCCTTCACGATGTTATCTTCATGTGCATCAGGGTCAGTTTACATCTGGGGTCAGCAGAACCTTGGTGCTTACATTGCAAGTGCTTAGCACAGGGAATGCTGCAGATACTGTGGTAAACCTTTAGTTTTCAGTGGTACAGAACACCTGTAAGAAGTCCCTTCTCTTTCAGCCTCCATACAGATCTGAGAGGAGGTATGAACATTGCCAGTCTTCGTGCATGTAACACATTGTGCAGCTTCTTGTATATGACATTAAATCTCAATCAGTTGTT
>JBCJKH010060099.1:0-32147 GCA_039877255.1 Loriculus beryllinus | reverse complement strand
GTTTTATTTAACATTGGCTTGAGTTGTAGAAGGGTAGTCTAAAGGGCTTGAGCCAGCTCACCATTCCTAATTCTGACTGTTACCTTTGAACCTCAGTATACCTTCATAAAATTTTGCTTATTAATGCTGTGAAGTCAGGATGGTTCCGCATGCCCATCATGACTTGTTTACTGCGCTGCTCTGCACAGCAGGACTCTGTAGTTGGGTACCACTGTTCTGGTTTTCATTCTGACGTTTGTGGATGTTTGTTAATGAACTCTGTTCCCTGAAAACATTTCAGTTTGCCATGATAGTTTCCCACATGAAACAACACCCATTGGTAAGATGCCTTCAGAGTAAGAAAAGCCTCCCATTACAGGTCGTATCTCAAAGAGGAGAGATGTCTGCACTACCACTAGAGGAGGTGTGGACAGGTGTAGCCTGCTCTGTATGCTTGCTGCCTCAGCCAGGGATTCACTGATGCACAAGAAGATGATAGGATGAACAGTCAGCTTTTATAGCTTGCTTTATAGGTTAGTTTTATAGGTTGTGTGTCTGCTCGCACCGTAGGTGGGGAACAGCTGAAATTTCACTGCTGTTCAGTGCATCACCAGTGTTGTTATGTTTAGCACAGAGAGCAGCAGCTCTGGGAAGGAAAGGGTTCCAGAAAAGGAGCTGTCTCCTCTCAGATGCACTCCTGGCCGCTTGGGTGTGCACTCTGGAAAGAGGCACTATGTAAAGATGAGGAATTCAAATGCAAATCTTCATACCTACTTCCATAACAGCCTGGCAGCTGTTGTTATTGGCAGCATTAGGAGGATCTGCTTAATGCTTTTAAACATGCAATGCTTCTTTTTTATTTACTTCCTGACATACAGCAATGTTCTGGTGAACACAAGGCACATAACAAATGGCAGTAGCTGCAGGGCAGCTCAAGTTCTCAGAACTGTAGTCCGGCAGAGCTTTCTTCAGCACATTGACCATGATGTATCTATTTCAGTATCTCTTCTGATTTGGCCACAGCTTCAGGGGTATTAAAAGGAAGATTGAAAAATGGAATTGACTTTTATTTATTCTTTAGGTTTTTTTCCTACTTAAAACCAAGTTGCTTAAGCTCCCACTCCGAAATTTGCCATGCAAATAACTGAAGTCCTATTCTAAGTATAGCTGGCCCAGTATCCCAGTGTGACATAGCAACCTTGATACCTGCCACCAGACCAGTTTAGCTCCGTACCATTGTTCTTTTAAACTGAAAATAATCTGAGGAATTAAATTGCAGGTTACTTCAGTTATTTTAGACAAAAGTGAATACCTAACCCTCATCTGTAGGAGGCTAGTGTGCCTAGCTTGAATTTTGATCGTGGCAGGTCCAGTGTTTCATGAGCTTTATTGCTTTTCATATCACTCAAATTCATGGTGGTTCCCTTGCAATGTAGTTTCAAGACTTCAAATATTGTGTTGTTTTCAGGGAATTGGCTCTCTTTGGACAGAGAGCCATTACTTCATCAGTTAGGAACAGTATTCTTTTTGTTTCATTCCATCTCCCAAGCTTTTGTTTCTGTATTTGAAGATGTGAGAAGTTCGCTATATGATTTTTGGACATTTCTTGGGTGGTTTTTTGCCTGTGCTTTTTCTTCCATACAAAGTGTGTAAATCTTCACAATCAGTAAAATACTTTAAAGGAATCAATCTTTATAATAATTGGATGCTTTGAGGACGAAAGAACCATATTCATAAAGAAAATTTGCCCTTCAAAGTCTCAGTGCCATTTCTGAAAACAGAATTTAATCTGCCAAGGTTTTCAGGCCTGTTATCAAGGCATTGTGCAACATAGCTAAATTTCAGATTGCGTGTTCATTCCTCACATTGAATTCCAAGTTAGCAAATCGAATGTGGTCCTCTGCCAGACGCAGTCCGTGTTTTTAAAGGTTCTTAGAACATTGAGAGTAACAAAATGGAAATGCACTGAGGTCATACCCAGCTCATCTTTCCGGATCATCGTGTAAGTGTGTTCTTCGTGAGGCTCTCAGAGATTTTATGAGTGTTATTGGGAGGGGAGGGGTGGAAGTATGCCAGTAGCCTGTTACAGGGATGACTGGCTTCTCAGGGGTGCTCTGCTTTTTTGTCCTTATTAAAAATCAGTGTAGATTTTCTGACAGAGAAAGCTGTATTACAGAAGAAACAGTAAATTCTTACGCTATTCTTGCTGAACTGGTGGAAGTCTGAAACAGTTTAGGTTTCGTCTGAAACAATTTAGGTTTCGTCTGCTTTGGGGATTTTTATCGTTTATGTTTAGAGCTTTGGTTTTTATACATTTCAGCTTAGTGTGCACTGTTGCCGTGTGCCTCTAGACAAACACTGGAGCTGTTTCTATTAAAAATGCGGGTTGTCTTCATAGACAGTACTTTTGTCTCCTCCTTGCTAAGGTAAAATATCAGGTAAATCAAGGAAAGCCAGAATAAAAAGATTGCTTCCAGAGAAATAGAGAAGGTCATAAACCAAAAAAAGTCATTAAATAGTTACCCTGGCAAAACCGTATTAGAGAATCTCAAATGTATTTCTGGGGCTAGATAGGATTGAATTGCTTCAAGGAAAAGATCAGATTTCCCCTGTCCTGTTAAAGAATTGTACAGATTTTTGTGAAATAATGCTTTGGCTCTCAAAATACTGTGTTTTTTCCAAGGAGTTCAAAGCTAAACAAGATCTTCTAAATATAGAGAGGATCCCTTTGAGAGATTTTGATCTGAACTTTTGTATTTATTTTAAAATTGATTGAACAATATGTGTCAGGAATAATCTGCCCCGAGTCTTTCTGCAGGCTTAGAACAGTAGTAGGGTTTTTTAAGAAAATGGATTCGTGATGTTACCCCTCGCTTTGGAAAGACACATATTTAAACAGGCATATTCCTTTGCTAAAAAAATATGCTAATTTGGTAGTACACCGTACTGAGTTGAATAGGAATGACAGCTTCTAAGACAGCCTTTAATTTGGTATTCAAAACCAAAATGGTAAACTTCGGTTTTGTTTGGTAGCTTCTGAGAACAGGCAGGATATACAGTAGCATTTTTAAAAGATGCTAATGACTTGAAAGAAGAGATGGAAGTCAGGCATACATTTTCATTATGGGGGAGGGGTTGTGATAGGAAAACGGGGGTTTTTTCACTGCAGAGATTTTAAGGGAATGAGACAAGGAAAAACAGACTGAAGATAGTTGCCTTCATTTGGCAGGGGTGTTTAATAAAAGCAGAACTTGTGGTTGTAAAGTGTGCTTATTAAATTCTTCATTTACACTACCTAATTAATTCTAGCATTTTAAATTAACAGTGAAACTGGTCCCTGCTGTACCATTTCATAGCTACAGCATATTTCGTCCAACAACCCAGTTGTTCAGGTTTAATCAGCTGCTCTCAAAAATGAGAAGGAACTAGAATTAAAAAAACCTAAATGGCATAAACATTTTAGAGCAGTGCTAGATGGAGAGAGGTAACTTCACAGGGGAATGCTACAGCTGCAGATGGATGTGAGGCTCAGCCCTTATGAGTGACACCTAAGCTCTATATTATTGAGGATGTCCTTTATTTCTTTTGTCCAAAGAAAGCCAGTGATAAATATCTTCCTGACTTGGGGAAGGAGAGAGCTTGAATGCATCAGAAGACTTTGAGAGAAGAAATGCTAAACTTGTTTTGTCCCATGTTTGAAAACAAAAGATCCAGTCATCATAGTGTCTGTTAGAGACACTGTACTTGCTATTGGCCAAGCGAGTTGTCCTTGTTGACATAGATTGTGTGTGGGAGATGGGGGTGTTTGTTACTATTTTTTTAATTGGTTTGGAGGCTTTAGCTGAGATCTAAAGGATTATATTTTTGTTTCTCTGTAATCTGCTCAGGAATTCACTCCTCGGAATCTTCACATGATTGGTATCTAAAAATCTTTGGATCTCAAGTAATCTTTCTTATCTTACAGCGATCCAGGCGCACTGTAAAGCTGAATGCTTATTGATACAGGGTTTCTGTGCATCACTTAACTTATGACAGAGTTTGCATATTCCTGCTGTGTGGTACAATTTGATGTTCTCTGCATGCATAATCAGGAACTTCATTGCTTCTCTGTCCAATATGCAACTCTGTTTTTAAATCATTCCTTTTGAATTTGCAATTCTTTTAAGATTATGCACGAAGATTTGCATCTTTCATTTTAATTTTAGGTATTTATAGTAAGACTGATGCAGACTTAGATTAAAACTATAGTTGAGAAATAATCATGGCGTTGTAAGTGTAGTATAAATATTGATGATCCCAGTGAAAATCCAGGACAGGAAAGCTATTGACTCAAAGCAGTAGCATTTGTGTGTTGTCACATGTTAGGAGAGGAAGAAATACTGACCATTTTACCTACAGTCCTCTCCAGCAGTTACGGATTGTCCGTTCCTCATCTTCAGATGTTCAAACAACATTGTCCAAGATCCAAAAGCTAACAAAAGGGCAGAGTCAGAAACAATGCAACACTATGAGAGAGTACAGGAAAATACCTTCCAGGTGAGCAGTGTGCCCTGCTCATTTCTCCATAAAGACCAGTAAATTCATACCTGAGGAGGATGCGCTCGGTATGCTCTGAGCAAGCCACCAGGAACCTTTTCTGATCCAGAAGTATGTCCACACTGTTAAGTTGGTATCATCTGCCCACTATGAAATTACTTTCCTATCTCCCAGTATAATGAACAGCTTACCAGCATGTACCAACAACGTGCTGCTGTAAAAACAGAGACCTAGATTTTGTTTAAGCATGTGCAGTGAATGATGGCACTGAACTGATTTTTCTGTATGGAATATGCTGTTCAGAGACTGCATGCTTGGAGTTCACTGAAATTGGGGGGTCTCATTAAGCAAGCTTAGTTTCAGCAGCTGGTGTCAGTAGCTGTTTTGAAAGCAGTGGCTGGAGATGTTCTGCATCTCAGGAGCAGAAGCCATTAACTGCACACTAACGGTGACCCTGGAGGCAGGAGGAAAGGAAGACAGGTATGGTTGTTTCCCAACAGTGTGACTGTCCAGGAGGGAAGCTCTTGAATCTGATGGCAGGCGTGCAGTAACAGGAAAACACTGCTTAAGCTTTTCTTAGGCAACAGAAAACTTCTAGTATTGACCCAGTGTTAGCAGCAGGCAGCAGCTGAGCTTTGCCTGTTTTAATGGGAGGTTTTGATGCCTGTTAGAGGACATAAGCGAGAGGTCGTAGTGTCCATCTTGGGATAGAAGTGAGACTCTGAAAGCCCATCATAATGGAAAAAGGCAAAGCGAAAACAGGGTTAATGGTTAAATTGAATTAAGGAAAAGGCCTTTGGTAACACAATTCATGACAATAGGTAACCATGGCATACATATGTTTTCTCTAGGAATTTTGTGGAAGGGCATACCTAAAGTGTTTCTGATTAGAAGAAAAAAACATGACCCATATGCAGATAAATACAGCTTACTGAAAAACCAGTGTTGCTGCCTGATCCTAAATGATTGAAAATCTAATCTGAGCATAAACTGCTTTTACATTTGATGTCCAATTCACTGATTGTGCTTTGAAAGTGCCTTCCATTTTGAGATATTACTGATTCCAGCGGTTTTCCCCACTTCAAATACATTAAACAGATAGGATTATAGAATGTAGGGATTATGATAGATAAGACTTATAAACTCTTTAGAAAGTATGTAAACACTCATGCCTCATGGCATAAGCCCACCTAATAACAGGGTTTTGGAGAAAAATAACTTGTAGAGGTGGTTTATTCCTTTGTTGACTTGGAAGGGGTTTTTAGTAATTCTCCATAAAGCAGTGATAACTAGTCACCGATCTCTGATCATTTATTTGGTACAGATCTTGCTGAATTAGACTGTGTTAGCAGCAGTTGCTTTGCTGTGGTAGTAGATGAGAATTGACAGAATCCTTCAGAGCAGGGAAAATAAAAACTTACTGTGGTATTCACCATTTCCAAGTGAATATCATTTGGCGTTTGGTTTGGTTGCATTTAAAGGCGATATTTAGTAGTGCCCCTCGAGCTGGCTGTATAGGGAATTCCTGTAAGAAGCAGTGCAGTTTTTTTGCATTTTACTTCCTTGCAAGCAAAAGACTTAATACTTGCTGAAATAGAAGAAGTATTTATGCAGCAGAGTACTCTGCTAGAGTTCTTTTGTCTGAAAAATAATACCAGGTTAAGTGAATTGTAGATTGACCTCACTGTATTTTAGTAGGTAAAGGAGACTTGTATGGTAATTGTTCCTTTGTGTTGAGTACATGGTCAAAATGCAGTGAGAAAAGAGTGGTCAGGTAGGGAAGTACAACTGCAGTTGAAAGTGAAGAGCCCAGAAAAGCAGAAGTCTTAAAATAATGTGGTTTAGAGCTGAAAAAAGAAAATGCTTTCTGTGAGTCAGAATATAGAGCATGCTTCAGTTTTCGGTTGTAATCTTTGTCAGGGACCTCAGGTCGTGTGCAGAAAATATAGTATTAGGAGATACGAAAAAAACCAGACATGCTTCAGTCTCTTAAACCTAAAATTCAGAATTATTTTTTTGAGACTAAATATATAACTCTGAAAGTCATTAATACCTTTAAATTGATGTTAATTTGGTAACCTCGTTGCTTCGTTTTTATAGCTCCTTATTTCCTGAAGTGTATTCTGTTCTTCAGCAGAGATAAACTTAATTTCAGTGTTGCATACCCTATTCTGGGGCTGCACATTCAAGACAATCCCCAAATATTGATTATCTAAATGAAGATTTGTAGTATCTGAACTAAATTTATTAGCACTGGGAGGGAGGGAACACAGAACCAGAAGCGGGGGTCTTAGTGCTGAGTTTCTGAACCGTGTTTGCATGGTTTGATGTCTGTTCTGAATGCTGAGGAAAATGGTCAGATTTGCATCCGTCATTTTCTTTATCGCCTCTCTGCAGTTGTCTGGTGCATACTCTGCGCCGGCGAACAAAAGAATTTTGATTTCTTGATTATTGGAAAAAAGCAATTGAAATGAGTGGTGAGGCAAATAGGCAGAAAGCAGGGAGGCATGACCCTTGTGCTGTGAAAGAGCTTTCTAATTAACTCCAGCAGTTTCAATCCCGAGCTTGTTCTGAAGGGTATTAAATGTCTTCAATGCGTATTTAGTTAGTCTTCACTCTTTTTTTTGATGGCTTGGTTTGTGTAAATAACATCACCTTTCCATCAAGTCTAGTGAAGCAGGATATTAGCAGTATGGTTTTCCTCAACAGCACAAGCACACCTACACCTCCAAAATCGTGACTTCCAGAGAAGGCTTTTTATGAGGCTTCTCAGTGTGTCTGCTGACTTTCTAGTCTGAGACTTTTGCATCCTGCATATCATCTGCGTTGAAGATGAACTGTTTACCAGGGAACAGCCAGGTGAAATGGTGGAACTCTCTGATGTCAGTCCATCCTTAATCTCCTGTGTTGTCTGTCCTTTTTCCCTTGTTCTGTCTATCCGTCTAGAAGCACAGATGGTGTGCTTCAGAACTCAAGCACAGGTCTTCTGTCTGTAACCCTTTCTCTTTTATTTCTTTTTAGTCCCAGGACACCAAGGAGAAAGGGGGTGAAAGGAATAAGAGAGTTCAGAAAGCTCAGGGAGATTGGCAGCAGTGTCCACTAATTATGCACTGTGTTCCAGCTGAGATAGGGTCTTTTGGGGCAGCAGTAGACAGTACACTGAGAGATACCTGTCAGGGCTCTGAGGCTGATTTACCCACCAGTTCATCTGTTCCCTGCTATTCAAGACCTTCTGCCCTTCAGCCATGGCAAACAAGCATCACGGCTGTGCTGTGGCTGTCACCTCTGCCCATCTCCCCAAGTGCTCCTGCTAGACAGCTTGTCCAAGAGCACAAGTGACTTGTGTAAAACCAAACTAAGTGGTTTTGTAAGTTGCTTACTTCCTGCTCTCCCTTTTCACAAGACTGCTTTTCATCAGTGCTGCATTATGAGTTTCTTCCTGGCTTTAAGATGGTGTTTAGTAATCTTATGACCAGGATAATTTCACTTGCCTGCAGTAGCTGTTTTTCAGTGAGTCAGGAAGTTCTTGCCCCTTCTCTGCTGCAGAGCTGATCCATCATCACTTGACTTCCTAGCGTGCAGGTGCTTTTCTCTACAGCCAGAAGAGCTGTGCAAGATGATCTTCACCTTGACTTCTGGGACTGGCTAGCCTCAGACCTTCAGATCGGTATTGGGATCTGCTACCCATGGGAGTGTATGTCCCTAGCACTCCTGTATCTTTTCCTGTCTGCTTTTTGCTAGCTCAGTTGGTGTGTAGTCCGTATACTGGTAAAACAAGGTAGCTCATCAGACTCCATCCACCCCATCCTTCAGATCTTCTTTGCTGCTGGGGTTATTCTGACTGACTTGAGCAAGGAGCCATTTGTATGATCGAGCCAGCCTGTTTACTTGTCAACTAAGATGCCATCAGTATAGGGCAAAGATCCTTTTGGGAGAAAGGGACTTAACCACTGTTTTCTACCCGGTGTAACGTTATGCTGCTCACCGTGTATTGATTTCTCCTATTTAAAGGAATTTCTTTTGCTGCCTTAATTGGGAGTCCAACAACCTTTGTATGCAGTTCACTGGCAATTGTGTGCTTAGTCAGTACTGATAACCTTCTTGGTAACTTTGTTGGCTGTTGGAAGTTCTGATGCTGAGTGTTTACCAACAGCAAGCATATATCTTTGTATTTCAGCAGCATTCTTCATGTCCTATGCTTGGTTCCTGGAGTGGTCATTGATAGAGTATTGCAGCCACTAACTTTTTAAACCATCTGTGGTACAGCCTGAGTCTTACTCAGGCCCTTCTGCATCTCTGCATGCCTGTTATGACAGGTTTTGCCCAGGTGTCAGCTTTTCCATTTCTGTGATGCCACAGTTTTGTACTTCTCATCCCTTTGAGATTTTGTTTCCAAAAACAGTAGAGAAGGAGGGGAGGAAAGCATCCTGCCACTCAAGTTGAAGTGCATTTCTTTGACTTTGTTCACTGGCTCTGCCTTGGTGACTCCCTGATGGGGTTTGTTGGACATAGCTGCTCTTCTTCATTCTTCTTGAGCAGAATCCATCAGTGACTTTGCAGATGTTGCTACTTCTCCCTGCTAGGAATTTCAGTGCAGGTTACTGACTTCCAGGATATTGGACTAGGCAAACCTTTGCTCTGACCTAGTACTGCTGTTCTTATGACTCTCACAGCATCTGTTTCGTCAGTTAAATATATCAGCTTGAGGGGGGAAAAAACCTGAATGTTTCTATTATTTTTATTCACAAGGGCACAGACTGTTGTTGTTGTGGGGTTTTTTTGGTTTTGTTGTGTTTTTTCTTTCACAGTTAATGGTTCTTAAGGGGTGTTGCAAAAGCAGATGGGCAAAAAGCTGTGTCATACTCACCTGCAAGTAAACAAATGGCAGCATTGCCAGTATGATTAATTGCTACTGTACTAGAGGGGCTGCTGTTCCTGTGGTAGGTCTCATGTGCCTACTGCCCTACATGGATAACTGTGCTCACATACATTTTAAAGTACCTTAAACTAGGTATCAATAGGCATCCTCTTACAACAGCATTCTAGGACTCACAAAATGAAGCTGCCCTCCTTAGGATGCTGTTGGTTAGATGGGGGGGGTGTTTTGACTTTCTCCTTTGTGAGGATGGGTAAATGAGGTAGGAGAATATAGAACATGTAACAAGAAAGTTTTCTCCAGCAGTTCCTTTTTTAGACTCCTCTGTGCTATATCTGTGTCATTTCTATTTACCAGTGCATCTTTCTCCCATTTCTCTACTTTTCCTTTAAATATTTTCCTGCTCTGGAAGCCACTTTGTCTAAAACAAAAACAACCAACAAACCACAAACCAACGTGAAGAGCTTGGGAGCTTGACTGGCAACATTTTTCCCCCTTATGCTGTCTACTACATTGGAATAGCTGCTTCATAACCTTGGTTTTGTTCATTGGTGGTAGGATTGTTGTACTTAATTGCTCCAGGTTAGGTATGTTTAAGTACTTTGCCAGACTGGAAACAAGAGGAAAAATGTGTATGTTTTCCTTCTTTGCTTACCATCTACATGTTTAATACTGTGAAAAGGTTTCTTACAGGAGTTGTGCATCGTGAAACCTGCACCACTTCTGGTGGCGGTCATCCAGCAAGAATGGCTTGTAATCATGACTTCAGTACATGGTACCTACAGTGCCATACAGTGGATAGTGTCACAGGAGAAGGTGTTGGCTGATAGAGATGCAGTCTGCCACCTCTAAAAAGAGAAGATTTGTACACAACAAGTTGTGATAATTTCTCTTTCAAGCAGTTTTCTTTTTCATTACTTCTGTTACCTGCAAGTACTTAAAAGGAATATTATAAACATTTGAAATATGCTTCAGTTTCTGCTCTTTGTTCTCAAATTTGAAAGGTCTGTCTCAAAGCCAGAGCAAATTTGTTAAGTAGGTTCACTGCAGTCTTAAGTATCGGTGGATAGCAAAATTCTTGTAGGTAGCACATTTTAGACTACGATAAACTGGCTTTACTTCTCTCAGCATCTTTCCAGATGCTGTGTAAAGTAATCTACGTAAATCTAACTATTACACATCAACCTTCATAGCTGTCAGGTTGCAGCTTTTATTTACGTTTTTGCTGATCACATTAAAAATGCTGTAGTCACAGGTTGCTTGGCTAATACTAAATTTTGCATTCCGGTCTGGAATAAATTACTTTCCTCTATGCGTTGGAAAAACTGGTTAGTAGAGCTCAAAGAGTTCAATTAGTAGGCTGTTCGTGAGACAGAATAGGTGTTCTGAGTCACTCTTCAGAATTACTGTGGAATTTTAGTGTTGTGGTGGCTTTTGTTTTTTGTTGTTTGACAGAGGCAGAGGCACAAAACCTTAAATGTTGCTGAATTAAATCATTTAATGACAAAATTACCAGGGCTTTTTGAATTTGCAGTCACTGGGTTTCAGATATCGCTGCTGCGATATATTGTTATGTCCTACTTAATATTCTTGTTTTGCAAAACAGTCTTGTTTTCTTCTAGTTTTACGTGCCTCTGCCGTTTCCTGTAGACTGGAAGTGTTACTGCCACTGTTTCTATATAAAATGTTTCCAGGTTTGAGGATGCTCTGAATTTTCTTCTCTTAGCTGTACTTTTCCTTTCCCAATTCTTCTTTTTGCGTACCTCTTTCCAGTGAGAGAGCATGTTCTCTTTTATCTAGATAACAAAAATCTCTCCTATAAACCAAATTGCATGTCACTTTAAGCCACAACTGGCTTTTCAGTTCTGACCCATCATGGAAACCTTGGGAAGTACACAGGCTTTGTTGAGCTTTCTGTTCTCCTGCCTTTCCTGTCCCCATCACTCCACCACTCACTACTATAGCCTTCCCATGAGCTTTCACTCTGTGTGCCTGGCATCACCTCTGTTTTGTGCAGATCTTGATATATTTGTACCAAAATTGTGGAGATTTTACCCTGTGGGATCACTGTCATCTGAATGTACTGTCCCTTTAGTTGAAGCCTGACCAGTGAAAAAATCACTGGGTCTTTCAGTTTGCTTTCAGTTTGTGCTTCATTGTTCAGTATTAATTTTTTTTTAGTTGCCTTCCACTTTCATGTAAATCTCAAATACCAGCATTTGGGATGGGATGCAGAAAGGGAAGGTAAGTCTGCTGTGATGAAGCAAATACGTCTTCCAGGACCTACTGATTCACACCACTGGAGTGCATTTTCTCTTTGGTTTCAGACTATGCAAATTTTACCCTCTTTAATTTCATCTTCTGAGTAACAGTGTTAAATAGTGCACTCTTAATATTTCATCTCCAGTTGTAGTCTTTACACATTTGCATTATCTTTAGCATTTTGCATCTCCTTTTAATCACAAGTTAGCCGAAGGACAGCTTATTTTAATGATGTAACACTGGGCCCTTCTAATCTTTCATCCTAAATTGCTCTTGAGCCTTAAGTCATGCTTGATTTTAAAACCTAGTGGTCACTGAAGCTTTGGTTCCTTCAGTTTGTTGCTTTCTGAATCCCCAGTACATACACTTCTTGTTATAATTGAGTGCATCTTTACCGTTATCTATGTACCACTGGTCAAGTGATGCTGTGTCCCATCCCCGTGATGTGACATTGTCTACTTGGGATGTGAAAGGCTTCCTATCACATATTGTATGCTTTATTCAATGCAATAACTTCTTTAATTCCTGATGCAGTTATCTTTCCACACCACTGCTTACCATTTTTTAAGTGCTGCTGTGGCTTTCCTTTTTTTTCTGGGTCTGTTTGCTTTCACTTTTTCTTACTGAATACTGTTTTAGCTTAACCTTTTGTTTCTAATGTCTGCATTCTTGTGTTTAATTCATCTCTTCTTCAGCATAAAATTTACTGTTGGGGATAGACAAGTCATGGCTGTTTCTTGTCCATTCATGCCTGTCCCTAGAACACTGGATTTTTATAGTACAGTCCCTGTTCTGTTCTGGGACAAAGCGGGGAGGAGTGCAGCCTTGCTCTTCTCAGAACAGCTGCTAATTCAGAGGCTGTGTGCTCCTTGAAGGAAGGGGGAGGAGAAGATGGAAGCAAGAGGTTTAAACCATGGGGCAGGGGGAGATCCAAATATTTGCTCAGAAATGGAGCTCAGTTGTCTTACATTAGGAGCAGTAGCTTCTGAAAACGTACTTAATCAGTTGCTTGCACTAGTATGAGCACACCCATGCTTAAAATCCAGTTTTACACTTAAGCCTGATAAAAGCAGGAAACCAAAAAGGAGGATAGTATATTCTGCAGTATGACATGTGCGTGTTGTTTGCAAGATATCTCCAGCCTAGCTTACAGTGGTCCAATGATATGGTTACTGTCTTAGGGTGGGGAAGATGCAGTTTGAGATCCCTGTTTTAATGACTGTGTTTCTCTGTTCAAGTTCATCCTGGAAGTCTTGATGCCTTTCAGTTTTTATTCTCCAAAATCTTGATGCCTTTCAGTTTTTATTCTCCAAAATAGGACTAAAACTGCTTTCCTCCTGGTATTTGTGAGGAAAGGTGCGTTACAGAGATAAAATGCTTCCGTGCTATGGTAATGGGAACTGCAGAAGACTCCAGCCAAGTCAGCAGCATCTGTCTCAAACTGCCACTTAAGCTTTGCATGCAGATTAGGCTGTGTCCTCAAGTACAGTAATTATACAGCTGACTTTGTTAAAACTCTGTGTAGTATGCAGTTAAGAGCGAAGTCTTGTTTCAGGTGAGATGCGGAACATCTGACGTGCTGGAAGTCTAAGAGATTATAAGGCACTATTTGTGAGAGTAGGCATCTTATTGCTGGTATGGTCAAGTTTAAAATGGAGTAATTGCATGTTTTTGAAAGTCCTCTTGATTTCTGTGGAAGTAGGATTTTTGGGAGGACCTGGTGGTGCAGAGCAGCAGCAGGATCGGTCAAAGCACGCTTCATCTTGTTCTGTTTTCCGGGTGGATGAGGGGGGACTGTTCCAGAATCAGAATTGTTCCTGTGTCTAATTTTGAGGGGTAGCAGCTCCTGTCAATCGGCATTTAATTTACGTGACAGCTACTCCTGCTTCAGCATCTCTGCAAATCAGGACATTAAATTACACCATCTTGCATTAAGGGATTTGTCAAAACTATGCAGGAGGACAAAACTTCTGGCACTGCCTGGTGAAGTCAAGCTTTCTGACTCACAAGGTGCTGGTGGAATGACACTGCTTTCTGTTGTGGGGAGCTTGCAATTGGGTCTTCAGGGTCTGGCTTCATTTTGGAGGTCAGTGTTCAGCTCGTGCTGGTTCTCCTCCAAGCAGATGTGGCAGTCCAGGGGTTGCAGTAACCTGACTAGCACTAATCATTTGATAGCTTTAGCTGCGGTTATAGGATTTGTTTCACATTTTGGGCAATGCTTTTTTTATTCCCCTTTTATTTTTCTGGGCTTGTTGTCATGGTATCTGGTACTTCCCATTCAGATATTAAAATTGAGTGTTGTCTGTATGTCTGGTTCATTTTCCCTATCTTATCCGCTTCCCGAGGGAGAGTTTTACGTGGGATGCAGCATGCCGTTTGCAAGGGCTTCCTTTGGGGGATGTTTTTAATCATGTAGCAATGTCTCCGTTGGAGAAGGCCTGGTGCAAAGAAGCCCCTTCCACTTGGGCTGGAGTTTATTAAATCCTATGTGTGTAGAGCTCCCGTGGGAGCTCATTGTGCAATTTCTGACACCCTCAGCCCCCCGAAAAGGCTTGTCTCCTGCACAAAATGAGCTTTTATCCCAGTCTCTCTGGCACTGCCAGGCTTTAAGGCAGTGATAGGCAATTTTTTTCTGTACATTTCCTATGGAGAGGGACCAGCCTTTGCTAGTTGGGGATCACGTCTCTAATGCTTTAGGGAAGAGTTTGCTTGAACAGTCTTGTCCCATCTGAGTAGGTTTGTGTCAGCATGTGTGCCTTTACAGGTGCTCTAGCTAGAGCTAAGCTTCAGCCTGTGGAACATGGATTTTCCCTGAGGTTTGGGGTTAGGTTTGCTTATTTATTCATTAGGAGACCACAGACATGGCTTTTAAGAGGGGATCTGTTATAATGGTATCCCCGAGTAAGTTTGGAACCTGGCTTTCCCCTCAGATAGGATCTTAAGAAGGAGGATGTGCTGATGGTCAGATTGTGCTGATGGCTGTTTTTAACCAAGGATAAGTCATGCTCCTTAATTGTAGGTGCACTGTAGCATCAAAGTGTATCTGGGATTCTAGGCCAGATTGCATTTAAATACAGTTGACATTAGTAATTTAGAAGGGGAGTCTTCTCAAAAGAAGTAACAGACACATCTGAAATACAGTAATTTCATGGAAGGCTCCCAAACAAAACTTGCGCCTTCCTACAAAAGGCTAAATAAAAGCTATTTACTACTTATCCTTCTCATTTTTGCTTTGAGAAAGACTACACATTTTTCCCTAAATTCTTGCAAAAATTATATTTTGTAGTAGGAGGAGGGTGCTTTCTTGCTATTCATGGACAACATGTAGTAAATACTGGTCTGTGCAAATATAAGGAGTCTGTATTCGAAATAAGCTATAGACTAAATGGATGCTGTGAAAGAGAGCTGCACTAAGGACAGAACAAGTTAGCCTTCACAACTGTGAACCAACTGGATTACAGTGAATTGTGACAGTGACAGCCTTAGCTTAATTGTTTGGTCCTAGGGGCAAGTGTGAGCAGAAGCTGCTTCCCTCCTGGTTTGCCTCTCCTGTGACTGCCGTGTGCATCACTGGGGTGTCAGCAGGTGCTTCTCCTTAATAAAGGGATGGAGGATGAATGAGACTGGCATTGCTGGTATAAAAAGGCATCAAACAAGGGGCAGGATTTGAACTGGTCTCATGATCAGATCTCGTTTTTCCTTGACCTGAATCTTCTCTCTGTATCTTACCTCCTTTTTTAGGTAAACAGCAGCTCTGTTCGTTGGCAACTGTCATAGAAACCAGAAAAAAAAAGGCAGGCAATTCATTTGACCCTTTTTGTACATTTTGAATGTATCTTCTCAAGGGTGTTTATGTAACCTTCTCCAAAAGCCCCTGCTTCATACAGCTTTGCATACGAGTTCCAGTCATTCTTTGTCCTTCCAGGAATGTGTTTGAAATGTTTCTGAAATGGATTGGAGGCTTGCAGGGTTGTGCTCTGAAAACGGGACTAGCTGAAGCAGGGCTTACCTTGAGTGCTATTGTGTCTCTTCTGTTACTCAGGAGATGGAAGGCATGATGGGGCTTTCTCTTGCTCATTTTCCTTACTTGCTGCTTTCCTTGCCAACCATGTGGAGGTGGTATTTAATAGGAACATCCCCAGTTCGTGAGAGTGTTTTGGGGATAGTTGAAGAGCGTGTACAAATGTGCTTGGAAGACTCACGGATGGACAGCAAGTTGAACTTGCATGCTTCGATAAAGAAGCTCACCCTGGCACCAGTTTCTTCCCCTAAATATCCACCAAAGTCAGAACAGACAAATGTTGAGTCGGAAAGCTGTAGACAATTGATGGCAAGCATTATTTATCATTGGTCCCAAACCTGGAGTGACTGAAGGCTGTTACTGTCTGACAGCTTCTGCCTGGCTAATAGGAGATGAGCTGTCAGACATGGCCTACTTCTGAAGGAAGGGATTATGTCAGAGAAAAGCATTGGTGCTCGGTGCCGTTCGTGTTATGGCTGTCAGGAGGGTAGCTTTAATTAGGCTTTACATTTGGGTAAGGGACAACAAAACTGTGATTTAAGGCAGTTTGCATTGCTGCTGTCCCATTCTATGCTTGTTTTAATGAGTGACTGTTTACAGTGGGGACTATAGCCCTTTAATGGGACTCTACAGTCCAGAGTAGTTTATTTTCAAGGAAAAGGGATATTTTTAAAACTTTTTTTAAACTTCTCTGGTCACAGGTTTGCAATTCAAAGTTGTACCCTTCTTTAAGGTGATTTTAGAATTGTTTCCAGCAATAGGAAGGTGTCAGGTTTGTCTAAGAAAGTAGCTTACTTCCACTTTGCTTGTGGGAATGATTGCAGCGGAACCTGTGTTAGGAACAACCAGCAAGAGCATTGCATATCTGGAGATTTAGACTAGAAGAGATTACTGAACGCTTCACCCAGCTCACCAAAACCTTGCCTGTATTGATTCCTGCTTGAGCTAGAGCATAGCTTTTGGGGGAAAAAAGTAAAATCTGGAATTTCCAGTGGTAAAAAACCTGACAAAAGGGTTGGTAGGTAGTTAAAATCATGTGGTTACCTTCAATGTCAAAACCAGAATTATTTATCCCAGGAAATTTATCCCAGAATTATTTTCCCCAGGAAAACAGCTTTTGCTTTGTTGTGCCTAGTCTGGTTTCTGTTGTTTCAGCTGCCAGGTAATGCGAGTTTGGATACCTGACTCCATGTTTTATCTGCTGGAGAGACGGTATTTAAAAAGAGGGCATATGTACTTCAGATGAGTACTAATGTAGTACTGTTGAGGTTCCACTCAACCTTTTCTGATTGGGTAGACAGATTGTGACCCCATCTTTCAGTTGAAAGAGTTTTTCAGTGCTATAGCCTCTTCTCATGGCACCATCGCCAAGGCATCAGTATCTTTCTTGAAGGACGTACACATCAGCACTGGGCACGGCCTTTCAGCAGCAAAGCACAAAGCCAGATCAGAAACATCGACTTTTATTTCCTTTTTTGAGCATGTGGCTTTTATGCCAAGAAGAAATGCATTAACTCTTTCAGCAGTATTGCAAGCTTGAAAGGTGGCTGATTATGCATCACCTTGTATGAGTCCTTCCATTTCCTGTTTGGAAAGTATGCCATAGCTAACTTGATTTGCTGGGGTGTAGTCTTGGGTTTGTGCTACCTAAATGTGTTTATATGTAGTTTACTGAAGAGCTTAACTTGCTTTGCACCTTCTCTCTGTCCTCTTTGTTCTTACCCTCTCATCTTGTTTTTCTCCAGTCGATGATCTTCAGGACGAAAGGAGTTTGTTTTTTTCCACTCATCGATGGAAATAGAGTTCAGGGCAGAGATCTGTTTCCTGAGACAGACCTGTAGAAAAACACTTTCAAGTGATTTCCTATTCACAATTCCCAGTTAGAGATGTTGGCTCATTATTTTTTTAATGCGTTTAATGTGTGCCACGTTAATTTTGGTTTAGTCGATTAATAAGCAGTAACAAATCAAGTGCTTTATGGAAGACCCGAGTATATCAATGCTATTAAATCGACATTCTTCAAATTTATAAGTCAAACTTGTAATCTCATCAGGAAGGATGTCAGTTTAGTTTGACAGAATCTATTTTCCATAGACATAATTTGATTGACATTGATTTTATTACCCCTCTGTAATCCTTTATTATTAGAGTCCAGTATTGAATATTCTGTAATTTTGCCTTGCTCAGCGTCAGGCTGATGGACCTCAAATTTCTTGGATCATCCAGTTCTCCCTTTTTGAATTTCAGTGCAAAATAGTCTTTCCTCCAAGCTCCTGGAATTTGTTCAGCACTGTAAGAATTACTGAAAATGGCAAGAGAGCCATTTGTGCCCTTTTTTGGAGTCTATTCTATGCAAGTAATCCAGAGCATCTCATTTAAACATGTAGAATCTTAGGAGCTCCTGTTTTAACATCCACCTGCGTTGCTAGTTAGTACTTTATATAGCTTTTTCAGGTGTACATAACACATCTGTTTTCTTTGCAATGCTACTATCTGCTACTGAGTCAGCATGAGTGTTAAGGGATCTTTTTTCTATAATCTAAAAAATAAAATGAGCTTTTGTAATTCTGACCTTCACAAGCCAGAGATTGCTTGGGGGGGTTGTTTGATTATATTTTTTCTCTGTTTCCACCTATTTTTCTGTCCTTACATCAGTTCTATCTGTTTTCACTTTATTTCTTAATTAAAATATGGAATTGGCTTACACAGGCAGGTACAGGTCTTCAAATGGCACTGCCTTTTCCATAGCTGCAGGTTTTTCAGTGTATGGGTAAATTGCATATATTGGGTATATTGATGTTTCCATATCCTTTCTCATTATTTATTTTAATCTTGGTGATTTTCAGCCCTGAAATGGAGCCTGCTGAAACACAATATACGTACATTACTAGCTTGGCTTTATATGGGTTTAAGACTGTCTAGTCTGTGATAATTTTTAGCCCTGCTATTGCTCACTTTCAGACCTGTTCTTCACCAGATCTTAAGAGGTCCGCTCTGCGTTTCTGCACGCCAGATAAACCATTCAGAAAGAGCAATGGTGGTGGTGATATAACAAGGTGTTGTTTGAGGATCATCTAGAAATATCTCTTGCCTGCCCTACTGAATCGCAGCATGCGATGAACTTGCTGGATTCCAAATCACAGAAAATATTTACTATTTACGGTGCTGTTCCTGGGAAGTGTAGCATGGGAATGAACTTCAGTGTCTGTGTGGGATCCCACTGAGAGGTCCAGCTGCTTGCTTCATGCTGCCAGATTGCGTCCAAAGAAATGTTACCCTTTTTGAATACATGCAATAAGAGTACACGATGGAAAAAAAGACCCCAAAGTTCCTACTGCTTCACCATATTCTGGAACAAATCTTCCTCTTCTTTCTTTACCAGTTTTTTAGTTCTTTTCTATGTAGAGCCTGTTTTGTCTGACATAAGGTGTGTTGCTCTTGAGAATAATTTGGAAATCGTATTTTTAGCTGGATATATACTTCCTTGGTTCTTTAGCCGTAAGTGTTTAGCACACTAAGACTTTACGATGTCTGCCAACAGTCGTAATGCTTTTCACAAATTATTGTTTTTCTGGGTTTATTTTCTTTTCATTTTTTGGCAGTCGATGGGAGGATGATCTCTGTCTCCATTAAATGATGGTGTTGAGGCGAGATGCTTGAAAATCATGAAGTAAAATATACACCTGGAGTGGCAAGAGCTTGAAAGATTTTCTTCCTTCTCCTTCAGTGGTACATAGTAAGCCATATGGCAGAAAGCAGCAACAAGAATTTGCTGATTAAATCAATTGCACCGGGATTTCAGTTGGTTGCAAAGGATGTAGGGAATCTTTTTTTAAGATAAAAGGGGTTTTTCTTGAATGTACAGAAACCCAGTGCTCAGGATGCTGAGTAGACCCACCCCTTTTTGTGAGAATATAATACTGCCAACATAGCAATTAATGTATTTGATATGAAATCATGACCAAAAGCTCATTAATATCAGGCCTTACGTTCAATTACAAGTTTTATGTATTTCATGATGTTCAGGAGTATATACTAACAAAAAACCATGTTTCTATGTGCCTGTTATTCTATCAAAAATTTTCTGACAATGTAATTGTTTTGTTTTAGCCAGGTTCTGCAGGCATACTTGCACACAGCTTTCTTCATGCTGGTATTCTTTGACCTTTACCTTGGAGAAAATAGTTGTTTGGTTCCATTTGGCAGTGAGAATCAGAGATGATGGTATCTAAATAACTTAAGTAATCTTATAAGAGAACTCCAAGGAGAGGAGTGAATGGTCTGTGGAATTTTCATACCATTCTTTTCTTGTCCTGCCATTACTTTCTTCCCTACAGCTTGTTTTGTGGGTGCGTTTGTTCTCCATGGTCTCATCCATACAGAAGTATTTACAGAAGCAAGAATGTTCCTAAAAGAGATGATTAAGAATCATAGTATATACTGTAGAGATTGGTCAGTCCATGTGCCTTAAGTATAATAGTGGCTGGACATGGAAGCCTGTATTCAGACAGACTGACATAAACCCCAGGGCCGTGACAGCTACTCCCATTACCTAGGTACCTCTGAAGGTCAGTAGATGGTTATGGGTAAAAGTAGGGGCATGAACTCAGGTTGTCCAAGCCCTGATCCTTGCATCTTCCTTCCTCCATAAAAAGAAGTCAGATTCCTGGAGGATAGCTTCCTTCTGTCTGGGCCTGCTTAGGATGCAACATACTAAGGATTTGATGTGTTCAGAGGCACAGGGATTGGGGCTGTATAAAATACCTGGGTAGACAAGAAGAGGAAGGCATGACATTGAAAGTATCTTTACAATATTTCTGCTCCGGGCTTCATGCTCAGTCAGACTTCAGCTCCTTCTTGGTTAATGTCGTGTAACTGGGGTGAGAATATTTTTGTGGAGATTAATTCAGCTCTCCAGGAAGACTAGATATGTTTTAATACTTACTTCTGAAGTTAAATTGATTGGATAGAATTGGTCCCTCGATATATCATAGGTTAAAACTGCCATTTTTTATCCTTACGCCTGCATGTGGGCATTTTAGGCATGAATTGCAGTGTTTCCATGGAATTTTAAGGTCTTCCATTGCATAGTTAGCAGCTTTTAGCGCTTTGATGCGATTTCCTACGACAGAAGTGCTCCCTGTATTTGTGTTGCAGCAAATGCTGTATTTCTGGTGGTGTCTGACTTTGAGAAACACACAGATGCTTTTTTGTAGTCCAGGAGACAAAGAAACAAAGCTTTGTGCTCAGGAGGCAGGATCCGTGCCTCCAGGGTACACGAAGGCACTTGGTGTGCAGCTGCTTTCCCAACCTCCACTCTGCTCCTGGTGAGCAGGAGCTGGGTCGCCTTTTGCTGCTTCTGCAGATAGAAATCTTCCACAAGTGCTGTCTTTCTCCTTGGGAAGGATGAGAAGGAGCATGGTTGAAATACAGGACTGTTTGCTTGCCTGCCTGGGCTTGCTTGTTCTTGAAATCTGATTCTCTGTGTGTGTGTGTAAGTTTATGTGTCTTTAAAAGAAACCATAGGAATTGCTGTGTTTTCCAAATGTGCAAAATAAGTTCAGTAGGAGGCTCAAGAAGGGATCTGGAAGCGGCTGTCTCTCATATTGCATTAATAGAATTGTTGCTACTTGAGAATCAGGGAAAGGTACCTCTCTGATGCAGGTTTTCACAGCCCATTGCAGACCCACAGCTCGGTCTTTGGGCTTGGGAGCACGAGTGTCTGTTGTGCTAACAGCATGTCTTCTCCAGCTCCCTGTTACTTATCCCAGCTATTAACCAGGTCTTCTCTTTCTCCTGCAAACACAAACACAGATCTCGCTAGTCAAACAGAAGCTGTTGAAATGATTTTGGCTGCTAAAGTGGGCTCCTGCCATCCTGTGAGCAGCAGCAGTTGTACTGTTTTGGTTTTGCTGTCATCCCTAGTACATGGAGGAAAGCTTTAATGCGGTCTCTTATCCTAGTGCAATTTGATCTGTCCTTTCTCCTCCTATTTACTGGGTGCTCACTGAGCAATAAAAGAAGATGTAAAGGTGGTTGTCTTTCTCAGTCAGCTGCTTCAAGGTTAAAGTGCTGTTTCCTAATGTTTGTATTTTAAACACAGACTTATTTATGGACAGGAGCAGAATTGTGTGTATTATCATTTTTAAGAGGTGGCCTCCTTACTGCCTTGGCAGAGCAGCCGGTTACTTTTATTAGGAGCTATTACACAAAGCTGTTCCACAATTCTGCTGCTGTTAAGCCTTGTCCATGCTTCTCAGTAAAATCCAGGGTAAGTCAGGGTGGGAGCTTGTTCCTTCTTGTTTTTAACGTAGGCTCTGCAGAGCAGTAGTGTACAATTCTTATATTGGATTCTACTGTATTAAGGAGCTAATGAAATGGTAAAGAGTGGCATAGAAACCATAGGGGAAATAAGGATGAAACAGACACTGTAAGAACACTGTGTTCCCACTCTTGGAAGTGGTTCCTGTGCTTAAAAGTACTGAATTGTTCTTTCCTTTTCTCTTGTGTTTCAACAGGGCAGAGTTTAGGATATGGATTCGTTAACTATATTGATCCAAAGGATGCAGAGAAAGCCATTAACACTTTAAATGGACTCAGACTCCAGACCAAAACCATAAAGGTAAGATAACATAAAACACTTTTTACTCAGTTCAGGAAGTGGAGAAAGTAGTTGAAAGGAAATTTCTGCCAATTTCATCACTACTTTAATCTCCAGTGTAAGAGGAACTAACGAGCTCCTCCTTGGAACTATGGGAGGACATGCAGAAGATGAAATCTCTCTTCTGAAATTGCTGCTATTGTTCAAGGGGGAAGAGTAACAGGAAGCTCCTTAAATCATTGCAGTCAGGCTTAAATGTGGAATGAATGTTATCCATAAACAGAGGTGAAGTAGGTGACAATGTATTCATAAGTTACACATATTCTTATGTTTTAATGGGAAATACCCTAACACAGAGCTCTCTTGGTGACACCCATATCACTTAGGTGTTGAAAGTATGTTTCTCTCAAGTTAGACTATGTCATTCTCAAAAAACACCAGACTGAAAACCAACAAATTCTCAGTTTCCACATCCTTAGTTTGATTTATTCTTTTAAAAGCTGGAGGCTTTGGAGATCCCACTGAAGTCTCTCATCTCATTGTTGTAATAGACCATTAGTTATTCAATGACCTTCTTTAGTGGTCTCACAAGAACAGCAAGTTTCTGCACTGTCACGTTTTGTGCTGCATGGCTGATAAAGCCTTTTTGAAACAGCTTATGGAAGATTTCCACATCCTGAATTCTGACAGCTAATGCAGCTTAAGGAATATGAATCAAAATATTGAAGAGGAACACACAGCAGATCTGATTCAAATTATCTGAAACTGCTTTGATCATATTTGAATGCTTCTTTTGATTTGTACTGTTTTCTTAATTTTTATTCTGTATTTAAGCTGTATTTGAGAGCCAAAAATGTTAAAGAATATAAAAATAGAATTTTTACTTCTGAAAAAGCTAGTACAGATTATGTCAGTGATTTGTTATCTTGCAAAAAAAGGGATACTGTGTGGTCAATGCTTCAGTTGTACTTACCCTTTCTCACTCAAGGTTTTGATTTGGACAAAATGGCATTCCCTAAAGCAAAAAAATCCTGTGCATCTCTAAAGATTGTTTCAAGCAAGTTTTCCCTTGATGAGTATGATCAGTGAGAAGCAAAAGTCATGAGTTTGAGGGTTATGCAAGTGGTGAAGTAGCTGCATGGATTATATAGAGAAGGCTTTTTCCAAACCTCCCTTAGACAGACCAGGTTACATCCTGTAGATCTGTGCGTGGGCCATATATAAAATTGCTCACAGTGTGGTTTTGTAAAGTTAAAGAGAAAACCTTACAAGAATATGTAAGGCAAAGCAGCAAAATCTACCGTCTTATCTACTGCTGCAGGTGGCAATACATGCTTGGACTCAGCAGTTCCCGCTTACAGAGGAAAGTTGAGCAGTAAGTTGCTTTCCAAATTGCTTTTAAAGGCACATTATCAGGAAAAAATATAGTATTTTGAAGGTACTAATCTGTCTTCTCGTTTATTAAAAACTGAGTAGAACTTGAAAAAATTAGATTTTAATGCAGTGCTTTCATACTTGTACCATTATTGAGTGTTAGCAAAGGTGCTACATTTTTTGTCCTACGTTGCTTTGCATCTATGTTTTTCTTGTGAGCCGGAGAAATTCTATTGTATGCATAGGATTGCAAGGTTACAGGAAACGCATAACCTACAAAAAGGCCTCCAAAAACCGACCCCATTTACTCTCTTACATTTCTCCGGACATGTAAAATTAAACTATTATGCCTTCCTTTCATCATGTGTAGTAAGACTTTTGTTACCCAGGAATTTCCTATGCAGAAAGTATTTTAATTTTTTTTAATTCATTATGTATTTTACACATGCAAGTGCTTTATTAGGTTTGGGGTTTTCGTGCTTCTTATTAGCCAGCAGACTTATATAGAATATATGACATTCTGTTGGGCTCTTGAAAGCTGTTAAAATTTAGTAACAAGCAAAAAAGAGATTGACCTGACATAGAATCATGGAATAGTTAGAGTTGGGAAAGACATTAAGATCATCCAGTTCCAACCCCCTGATATCGGCAGGGACACCTCACACTAAACCATGTCACTCAAGGCTCTGTCCAACCTGGCAAGAGCAGCATAATGTATTCGGTGATTGGGAAGATGCGGGTAAGGTTTTCTTAAAACAAGATTATTTTCAGGTAAGTGTTTATGCAGCTACCTAAAGCCAACCCAAGGATGCCTTCTATTCAAAAAGCAAAGCTCTGGACACATGGACATCTAACTAGCACTTTCCAACCCAATTTTTAATTGAAGAATTGCATGTGATAACCTCCCCTTAGCCCTTTGTTTTGTTGGGGGTTTTTTTGGGTTGTTTTTTTTTTTTTGTATTTTTAATTATATTTTGCTTGTAGAAATCTTCATAAATTAGGTCTGGTACTGTGTGATGGGGATGGAAGTTTCCCAATGTTCATGCTGAGTTGTGAATTGTGTAAGTTTGCTGCTCCCATGTCGCTGGAGATGTTGGTGGTTTCCAAAAGATTCCAAAGCAAGGAGAAATCATGCTCTGCACTGTTGAAGTCTCTTAGCTCGCCTGTTGCCCCCCACACACCCTTTTCCAGCATCTCACTGTGATTCATTTTAAGGTTGAAGTATTTTAATTCGTGGAGTTACTATATGTAATTACCAAAATAGATTACTTTAGCTAGATGCCCTTTACAGTTATTAAAAATGCACTTCTGGTGCATTAAAAAAGCCCATCTCAAAAGAACATATAGAAAGGGATTTGGTGGCATATAGTTCTGTAGGCTGAAAAGTATTGAATACTAGATAACATTGGGCTGGAAAAGTACTAAGCATTGCTTTACTCTGTTTTCTTCCTGAGTGTGGTTGGGTTTTATGCCCTAGAACGAATCAGTGATGTCCTGTTGATGGATAGGCTGAACCTTGGCCTCTGCCCTTATACACTGGGTAGCTGAAGCCCTGCAGATAGTGTTTCTCTGCAAGGTATTTTTTATAGAAAGCTGAAATGAATAATCTGCAAAATCCCTTTTACAGGGCAAATTACTTCTGCTTCCCAAGGTCACCTTGGCCCTGCTGGCTGTGTCCATCTCCTTGCTCAAACAGTCATGAGCTTTGCTGTTGCTTGCACCTAGACTGAACACGAGCTGGCCCTGGGGCATCAGATTTGCACTCATTTTTGACCCCACTGGGCTTAATTCATGTTTAAATATATATATTTTCTGCATGTGTCCTCAAATCCTGTCCTTTTCACTTCTGTAACATTTTTGTGGCAGCTTAATGTTCTCTCTCTCCTGATGCCTTGCAAAACAGCCATGCAGTCACAGGAGGAACTAGTTTTACAGCAGGATCAGCAAAACAGCTAGGCACAGCCTGCTTTCAGATGTGCAGACTAAAATAACTCCAGAAATGTTCTTTTTATTATTTCATTGTTACAATAAATAATCCCTTTTCACTGTAGCAGCTAAAATATTTATGTGCATTTTATTTAAATCAGTGACACCCTTTCGAGTCAAAGTTGTTGGTGACTGTTTACAGAATATCTGTTTGGGGAAAATATTGAAGGAAGTGTTATGCATTTGGTGGTAGTAGGTGATACACGTTATGTTCCTCCTCAGCTGATCATAGTGCATATCTTATTTACGCCATTTCGTAGCAGCAGCAGCATCTTGTGAGGGAGAAAGGTTTCACTTCATTTTTACAGCTAAAGCTTGGCATAATTGAACAAAACAGCTTAGAGTGAGGGAAGATGCAGCTTGTGTTGAAATAAATATATATTCCAGAAATTGAATCTATTTTTAGAAATTAAATTTGCCCATCCATAAAAGCGTATGAAAGGTCACTGCTGCTGTTGAAGATTGCCTGGCAATTTGGTTGCAAATATCAGAAGCAAAATAAGATGTGTGATGCATGGGGTACAGATTGTTTCAACTGCACTGCTCTGCCCTGGAAAAAAGACGACGACTGAAAGGATGCGAAGGAAGCGGTACATGGGGATTCAGGTGACCTGGCTTCACATTGGGGGATGCTGGAACAAGGGTGGAACAGTTTTGAAAGGAAGCTTGAAATCTAAAAAGAGCAGTGACCCCCTGAAGTGCAGTCTTGTGTCCCCATCTCCTTCCTTTTCTCTGTTGCCTGAAAAATAGGTATTTTTACCTTTCTTCGCTGGCAGGAGCAGGAGCACATTGACACTGCTGGAGCAAAGAGAGAAGTCTCCTGGGAGGGGAGAAAAGGATCTGGGTTCTCTGAGCCCTTGATGCCTTCCAGTTTC
The DNA here is from genome assembly GCA_039877255.1 of Loriculus beryllinus. Classification (NCBI taxonomy): domain Eukaryota; kingdom Metazoa; phylum Chordata; class Aves; order Psittaciformes; family Psittacidae; genus Loriculus; species Loriculus beryllinus. Next base: position 5,637 of record JBCJKH010060099.1, on the reverse strand, counting down.
TAAATCCGTCAGAGCCATCAGATGATGTGTTCAAGGCCAGGTTGGACGGGATTTTCAGCAGCCTTGTCTAGTGGAAGGTGTCCCTACTCGTTGCAGGGGTTGGAACTGGATGAGCTTTAAGGTCCTTTCCAACCCTGTGGTAAAATACCAAACAGATAGGATCATTTCTTTGTGGTCTGAGGCGTTCCCTAGTGATTTTAGTTTTCAGTTAGTAAGTAACACTTTTGATTGTTAAAAATATTTATTTCTGCTTTGCTCTTCCGTTTTGATCAATAGCACTGGATGGTCCTCGTTTAAAGCACAAGTGAATAGGGCTGTGGGAGAAAGTACTCAAGAGTTTTCTAGAAATGAAATAGTAATGTTAACTGCTCAAAGATCTTACTATTTATCTTGGTCTCTCGGGCGCTTTTCGAAATGCCAGATATTTCTACACGATTCAGGCTCTAAATCTGTCCATGTTAATTCTTGTAATTGTCCACAAAAAGACAAACTATCTTGTCACTGTAGGGTAACCAAATAACAGCAACCTCAGAGTTCTCCGTTGTACAAAGTCATTTGTCAAAAAGATTGCCTTCCAGTCACACTCAGCGGGGAAGGAGGCATGGGAAGCATCAGGCAGGGAAGGAGGAAAGCTGCAGCAGCGAGCACTGAGGAAGAGAACAGCATCTTCTGTACCCCATTCCAAACTGTTGGGGATGTCACAGAGAGGGAGATGAGGTGGAGGATTTGGGGAGTGGAAGATGCCAGAAGGAGCTGAACATGTTGGATGTGGCAATTGGCAATAAGGGGTTTGCATTTTCAGATTTCCCCATGTATGCAGTTAGTTTGTGTCCCCAATGTGTACGAGGACAACGGGGTGTTGTGAACATGGTGTGCTTGATCTTCAGACGTCAGTCGCCTTCAGGTACCCTTGCTCCAGCAGAGCTTTGCAGAAGGGAGAGATGTGAAAGAGTATGCACTGCTCTTCTTCTCCAGAAATTCAAATTGCAGCCATTTGCAAGCTGTACATTTGGGATGTAGTTGTTTTAAAATTGCTTATTCTGTTTCATGGTAGCTCAAAGTTAGTCAAGTAGAGGTCATTAGCTGTGATTGCTGTACCTGGGACAAAGCCTTGGACAAGAATCTTTCAAGATGCCACAGACCTGGAAAGCCTCAACGAAGCTTACTTTGGTTTTGCCTTCCAGGAGCTTCTGTCTGTGTAACCTTTTGGATCTTTGTAGTGCTTGTTAACAAATCCTCTTCCATCCTTAGTGCCTGTATTGACTGCAATTCAAAGGACTTCTCAGAGCTGCGTTTGAGGGTTCAGATTTGGCTCTGCTGCTTTCAGCAGGCACCAGTCTTAAATCTGCTAGTTTTGTGCATATTCTCTTAATTGAGATTTAACTGCTTCAGTTTTGCCAATAAGTCCTTTTCATTCCACAGAGCCAGAGCAGTTATTTCTCTTGATACTGCCAGAGTGCTTCTAGGTTATCTCTGGATTCTTTCATGAAATGGTGGGATAGACTATTGTATCTTACCTGCAATCATAATTAATCCCAGTAAAATGGGATTGAATTGCTCAGCAGTAAAGTGCATCATCACTCCCCTCTATCCCCCAGCCAAGGGCTTGGAGAAAGAAAGGACAAAGCAGTGAAGATATTCCAGACTCTGGTCCTCAGCCTCTGGACTAGCGAGCCTTTGTGTGTGCTTGTTCTGACAAAGCACAGGAAGCTTTCTTAAATCTCTGTTCTTGCACAGAAGTAGGGCATGGATGAGGGCCTCTTCCAGCCATAGCCCATCCTTTGGTGTTAAGCAGATTTTACTTCTAGTTCCGTATGTGTGTGGAACAACTAAGATTGTGCTTATTTACACGTGTGAAGCTCTTGGAGCCGTCGTGTTAAAGCACTTCCAGTGCATACCAGTGGGATAAGAGGCAGCAAGTGAAGGATGGGTTGTCCCCATTTTACATGTTTGGACCTTAGGCAGGAAAAAAGCAAAGTGACTCACCCCAAAAGCCATCCTACATCTGTGAGTGTGTCATGCAGAGAGATAAAGCAAAGTCTTCTAGAATTGAGGTCACCAAGAAGTTCAGAGGTTTTGAATTAGACAAACACTTTTGAAAGCTGCCCAGGTAGTCACGCAGCACCAACTGCACCATATCTGCTGGAGAGATGTCCCAGGGATTGCTGGTACCATTGGTAGGTGGTTTGGTGGCCTGTGGATGCTTGTGCTGCTGTGGAGAACTACAGCTGGGCTCATGGGTAGGCTCAGGTTCACCAGATGAGTAATGGTAGATGCAGAGCAAGACGTACATGTCCTTGGCTCTGCTGGCAGAGCACATCCTTCAGGGAGGGATGATGCTGTTCCTCTTTGGAGCAGATTTGGAGTTGAATTCTGGGATAAGGCTTCTATAAATGGAGTTAATATTTGAAAAGTCCAGGATTAGCACATGATCTGAGAGCATCTCTTAGGATGAGCAGGGGGGCTGGAACTAGATGATCATAAGGTCCTTTCCAACTCTTTCTATGATTCTGTGAGCAGCAGTGAAGTGGTTAAGTTAAGTGTTTAAATGGTTGCTGTTACACATCCAGAGCCTTGTGTCTGTAAGACAAATGGGATGCGTTCATGCCTCTGGGTGCCTTTGCTGTGGGCTCTGAGTTGGAAAGACCAGGCTGCTTCAATTTACCTTTTGAAGAGTCTCGAGGTTAGAAATTTTTCAGAGAGTTTTCTATTTGGCAAAATGGGTAGGAAATCAATAAGGAAGATAATTACTTTAACTTGGAGATATTTTCTGTGCTCCTGAACAGATTTGTGCATTACCATGGAAGATATGAAATGCTGGACCTTATGACTCTGCATTAGTGTTTGGAGGCAGCGGTGCAGACTCTTGAGATGGCTGTTTACACTGCACAGAAGCCCTTACACAGTTCATTGTCAGATGAGAAATATCCTAGCGAAAGATTTTTCACAGTTAATATATAAATGTATAGAAACTAACATCAGAGGCCAGCAAGCCATAAAATAAATTGTACAATATTTTATTATCTTCCTTGCAAATTGGACTGAAGAACTCCTAAGTGATCTTACACAGCAAAATAACTCCGTTCGACCTCCAACTGTCATACAGGCAGACAAACATTTTAATGCTGAGAAATGCCTGGGTCAGACAGTAGTTTGGTGTTCTCCAGCTCGTTTATTTGAATTTCTTTGTGGTGGCTGGGATTTCCACATGCTTCCCTTTTTCAGCACACAGTTTCATTATAGGGCACTAACACTGCCATGAGCAAAAGAATCATTCTTAAGTGTGAATATAAAGAATTAATGCAGCATCCTCACCCAGCGCTTTGTAGTTTTCAGGGCTAAAATGGGAGCTGGTTTTGTCTCCCATTTTAACTTTCACAGCGCAAGTTGCTTCTGGTCTGGTGGAGGGCCAGGGTGGGCGATTTCTTCCTTTGATAGCTAATACGTGGGAAGACATCCCGTCCTCAGAACTAACTGAATAATGGCTTGAAAGCAGGATGGCACAGCCTAACTGATCGATTTGTCATTGGCTGACCTGAAAGGGAACATGAAAAAGATTCAAAACTATATAAATAATTGACATTGCTAGCCTTGAGTCCATTCAGCTCACAACCTTTTCTCCTTGCTTTTAAAGACGTTGCTTTTGGCCGCTTCTTTCTTTGGCCCAGGCTCCCCTGCAACCTGAATGTTTGATTGCAGGAGGAAATAAAAAATAGACCTGAGCGGCTGTAGGTGTTTACATGTGATTTGAGTGTGTGGAGTCTCCCTTTCCTCCATGTGTCTGCAGGGCCTACAAGAGCAGAGCATTTTCTGTATGTAGAAGTATATATATAGTGTCAGGCACCCAGTGCTCTGGGAAACAGCAGCTTTTGCATAACCCAATACTTTTCATCTTTCCTGTAATGTGGCGTTTGGTTAATGAGTGTGCCAGAGTGAGAAAACCCAAAGGAAACCCCTGGCTGTTTTCCCAGGAACTTTATTAATTTTGCAGCTCTCTGTTTTGAGGAATAGGTAAGGTCTCTATAACTCTCAATAACTCCAGAGAGGCTCTTAAGTGTTTTTTAAACTGTTATTCCTGAAGTAGGTTAAACTGTAGATGTCTGAACCCTTTGAGTACCCTCTCAAGGTAAGACATTTGCAGAGTGGGAGAGAGTCTGCTTTTCCGAGTGCCCCAGCACAGGGCATAAGTGAGAAGCCACTGACATGAGACCACACAACCAAGCACGGTCAAAACCAGTGATTTTAAGGAAAAGCACAGTGCAGTTATCCCTGGTTTCCCCAAGCACCTGGCTTGATCTTAGTTACATAAAAGCCAGGCAGTGCCATGTGTATTCTGGTCCTGCAGTACCAGGGGTGTTTGGGACCAGCAATTAAGTGACTTAAATGCTGCACCCCATGGGCTGTGAGGTCCTGAATTGCTGAGGCACTGAATAGTTTCCACCCCAGTGTTCATCCCTTTCAGCACTGACCTCAGCACCTGAAGGTTCCTCTGGTCACAGAGTCTCTTTTCCTGAGTGCCTGAGCTTACCTCAGTTGATGCAAATTTTCTTACTTAACTTCTTTTTCACATCTTTCCCTAATTTTTTTTCACCTTCTCTCTGAATGCAAATGTTAGATTTAAAAGGTTATGTACCAACGTCTAAGTTATAAAGAAGTTGCCCAAAACCTTCAAATCTAAAATCTTTGGAGTTTGTCTGCTGTTATTCAGAGAAGATTGTGGAAGCAAATATTAGTCATTAACATCACTTTCTGTGTTGAGTCAGCATCTATTTTTAGGTGCGGAGCACATAAAGACAACTCTTTGACACACAAAACACACAAAGACATCCATTTGACATCATTTGTGTTTGGGCTAAGGCTCGGGAAAAGGGGAAGACAATTGCTGAATGCTTTGTATTCATGACGGGGACCCCTCCATTTCCTTCCAAGGCACATTTTAAGACATAATGTAGGAATGTACTGATCTGTTGATATTTAAATAAGTCAAGATGAAGTGCAAAATATTCAGGTTTGGATCCAATGCTATTTCAGATGTGCTGCAAAGCAATTCTCCACGATCCACACTGAATGCTTGCCATTAAGGCTTTATCCGGGAAGTATTTTTATTATGTTAAATGTGTGTATTCTAAATGTATGTATTTTAAAAGTGCAGAAGGCTTTTTATGCACATATAATTATAAATCTGATTCATAGATAAGAAGAACAGTTGAGAGAGTCTTGATTTAATAATTTTCCAACAGCATACGTGCAGTTGGAACTCAACTTCTATTTTCTTGTTTGCTTGGTCATAATATTTTGTGGTTTGGTTGCAGGCTTACAGTGCAAGGGAACTTCTTGTGATGAATTGCAGATAGACAATGAGTGTCAGTACCCACTTCCCTGAGCAGATGTTTATTTAGTCTAATTTCACCAGTACTTTACTGTTCATCCAGAACAGATCTTACCAGCTCAGGATGAAAACACAAAGAGAAATAGCACAAAAGATCACTCCACAAATAAGCTGATCTGTTTCAGACTCTTGGGGGGGGGGGGGGAGGGATCATGGGGACCGGGACCGGGACCGGGCCGGGCCCTGCGGGGGGACCCCTCCCATGAAGAACCCCCAAACACCTCCCCGCCCCATGGAGCTCATCGCTG
>JBCJKH010060093.1:0-11801 GCA_039877255.1 Loriculus beryllinus | reverse complement strand
AGTGGGGGTAGCAGGAAAACAGGAGAAACTTATTGACAGCTTCTGCATAGTTTCTTCTATATATTTTGCTGAAATTCCACTTGCATGTGAGCTTTTCAGGATGTTCTAACTTTGATCACAATCCTTTGGGATTTAGGTAAGAGCAATATATAGAAACTGCCTAACCAATATGCGTAACAAGGGAAATGATGCTTACCTACTTGGGAAGCATGTGGAGACTGATAAATAGAAGGTCTTGCATGCAGGAAGATTAGTTAGCAACAATATCTTTTTCCACTTGCTCCCTACTGCGAATGCGGCTGTAACACTGTGCTGCAATCAGCTACAACTGATGTGTAAACAGCTACTCACACAATCAAACCATAGCTTTACTACAGGCAGAACTGAGTAGCGCTATAGGGTTCTGTTATGACACTATTGCCAGTTCACCACCACACAAGCTGCATCTTGTAATGTGGCACACAGAGAATGATTCCAGTGTTGAAATGCTTCTTGCTTTGGTGTATTCAAAGAAACCCTGCAAGTCAGCTTTCATCCCTAAAGGTTTTAAGCTTTAAATTTCCTTTGGGTGGACTTTATGGATGTGCTTTATCTGAATGGGACTGGAGGGGAAAGTGAAGTGCCATATAAACTCAAACTGATGGATCTATTGCTAGAGCCCTGTAGTATGGAAACAGTACCATTAGATTAAAAAGAACAAACACTGTTTTTCATCTCTTGTTCAATATCGGTCATTCCTTTTTTTTATTCTGAAACATCTGACTTTTGCTTAAATTAAAAGCTGCCACACAAGTCAGCCTTATTTCTTGGTATAGATCACGGAAGATGGTGCTTTCTCGGCCCTGCAGCTTCATATTTCTTGTTGCTTTCAGGTCCCTTAAATTGTTCATATTTTTAAAATGAATTTCCTTGAAAGATGCTTTTTCTTTGGTTAAAAAGGCCAAAACAAACCTCAACGCTAAGCAATAAAACTGCAGGAATGGTTGAAATGAAAACTCACATCTCCCATCCATTGCAGCAGCCTAGTTACATGCAGTAAAGTTTGCTGCTTCAAACAGTGCTGCCTTACAGCTCAAGAGCGCCTTACAGTTAAAGAGCACCTTTCATTACGAAGTGCTTTTTAAAGACGTTGTATCCTGAGATGACTGGTGCCTTGTACTAACCAGTAGTCAGGGAGAACTACGGCTCTTAGTCTTGATTACTTTGAAACCAGCCTCCCTTCTGTGCTATCAAATAGCTCTGGGCACAAGCAGTGACATGGCAATACAAGCTGCCCTTGGATATCACTGCCAGCAACCGAGAGTATCCATGAAATCAAAATCTTGCAGTTATTTGCTGGCAATATAATGGGAGAGCAGGCTCATTTTCTAGCATCATAAAGTTCTGGGTACCCCTAACCTCTGCCTTCTTTATAGTTCACCATCAAGCACCCCAATGGCAAAGTAGCAAAGTACCAATTTTTCTTGACAAGGACGTAAGTCACAGTTGTCCTGCTGAGATTCGAGCCTAGGGTTCCTGGGTATGTCACCAAGCACGCTGCTTCATGCAGTTTGCAGGGTTTCACCAAGTATGTGGCTTGCATTCCTCTCCGTGCCCTTAGTCTGCATGTACAAAGCATTCAGAAAAGTTTGCAATCCAGAAGCAGAATGGGGCTGGGTCTCTCTCTGTGCACTGAGCACCTACCTTGCCATGAGCATAATGTGCATGTCAATCCTTGGGCTCTCCAGAGCAAAAGCTGTCAGGTATGGTGAATTGATAAGCTACAAATAAATTGACAACTAAAGAGTGAGCCAACAGACCACTGGGCTCTTTCTCACTCGTAGCTGTATTGGCATTGGAAGAGTCATCTGGGGAAAGGAGAGGGATTTAACCCCACTCACTGACATGTTTTCATTGTGTGTTAGATATTTTATAGGGCTGTACTGGTACTTGTTAGAAGATGTGGCCTCGATGAGTATCCTCAGCAGTCCTCTTAATCAATCAAGGGTAGCATCAAGCCCCTCTCTCAGTCCCTTACATGTGTCTCTTGGGTGGGAGAGCTGGATTCTCACAGTGTCAGCCTAAAACTGCCTGGGTGATGGATCTGTTAAGAATCCTGTCTGCTTGTGATCCTTCCAGCCCTTTCATGTTGACATGAATGACAGTCTGTCACAGCCTGCCTTAGCCATACTGGTGACATCTGACCCTGGAGAGGGAGTTGACAAGGAATGGGAATTCTTCTGAGGTACAGCTTCTGCCTGGGGAAGCAGTGCCAGCTCTGCATCATGCTGTAAGAAATGCCTGGGCACTTTTTTTGGCTTGGATTTAAGTGTATTTCGTGTAGCTTGTTCTTTGCTACCACTTTGAAGCTAATTTAATTTAGAGCTGTGAAGAATAGGTTGATTTTTATTTTTTTAAGATACAGCTGTCTCTCCTGCAGTTCTTGCACACAAGAGAGAGCAGGATACTTGTTAGGATGTCTGGAGGATAACCCTGGACTGACTCTTCTTTCTGGGAGGCAACGATAAAAGAGGCTGGGAAACTATACCTTTTCCACTGATTTTTAATCTAATAGGCTCCATGGAGATGTTTGGATGATGATACAGTTCAGACATTGAGCTGAACCTGAGAACTGAAATATGCTTATTGTATTAGACATGAGAACAAGAGAGGACCTAGCACTGGAGTTTCCACATCAGAACTATAACTTCTCTACAAGGAGCAGCGTGCCTTTGGTGAGATGAAGTCAATGTGCTCTCCAAAAATGCAACATAGAAGAAAACTTGTTCCTGGATCTGTTGTAGGGTTAAAAAGCAATGAATCGTCATCACTCCTTCACTTGTTAAGTCTTGCTGGCTATTAGCATTGACTTTGGCACCTGTGCCCACGTTTTTCCTCACAACTCTCCTCTTAGAGTTAATAGCCATATAAATCTTTAAAGATGGAGAGGAAATACTGTTGAGTATGCATTTAATTTCTGTACTTTTTGTTTGCTCACTTGTTTTATTCAGCAAAACAAACTGCATCACAAATAATAAGTTTCCTAGAAGATGTCTTTTGTATCAAGGTCAGTGTATGCTTTTCCAGGAAAAAAAAGAGCTGGTCACTGGAACAGAAAGATCCATTAGAAAAGGAGTGTGTGATTTTTATTCCCTTTCCTTCAGCATTACACTGTAATGCACATCTGTGCACAACAGCTGGATCTCTGAACTCCACCTGTTGGCAGTGCGTGAGACATTGCACTGTGAGCAGGCTTTGCCTTTAGCGCAGGTTATAATGCTAGCTAGCTAACAAGCTGGAATTAAAGTGGACATGATGATTGGTGGTTTTGTGTAAGTCCTCGACCAAAAGTGCCATGAAAATGCCAGCGGCATATGCAGCGTCTTCCCAGCCATATTTCCAAGACCTTTTAAGCCTTTAAAACAAAACAAATCACTGCACAAGTGCCTGCAGATCTGTATTTCTGGGCCGCAAGGGAAATGACTATTCGAGGCATCTGTCTCGGATGAGATCTACCTTCTCGTAGAATTTATAAAGCACCTATTGCTGTGGTGCCTACATGTTGTTACTAAATGTCTCTCAGTTGTCAAATGTGAAATTGTCTTTTAAGTGAGTTGCTCAGTGACTGTATAAACTCCAGTAGTTAAGTACAAGTCCCAGTGGTTGGAGGCAAAATGCAGCCAGACTATATGTACACTCAAGGATACTAAATTCCTCTCAGAGACAGGGGCTGTGGAAGCTTAGGGGCTTTAAGCCTGTAAACTGTAATACCTGAAGCCCTCAGTCAGGGTTCCCATTGTGAAGATGCTGTACAAATATTTATTGCATGGTCACTGCCCCATGCTGCCTGTGATATAAATAAATGTGACAGCAACAAGTGAGTATACTGTGAAATAGCAGGGCAAACTGTAAAAGGAGAGAGCATGCAGGTTGCCAGGCAGGGACAGAGCCCTTCCTTACATTTCTATAAAAATAGTGCTTTATGTCTTTATTATCCAAGTGTGATTGCCTTTAGGAATTAGATCAAGCATCAAGTTGAAGAGGTGTTTAATGAAGCACCAAATCATTAACTTTCATTCAATAATTTGAAGAGGTTTCACGTTTAAGCATGTAAAAGATACAATCTCACAGGAGAGGGATGGCTGGTTAAATTACTTGCAAACTGATTTGCAGAACCCTGTTGCATCATTTCTTTGTTCAGCCTTTGCCTTCTCTGCAGTTCCCTGTCCACAGTTCCAAGCTGGTCCTGAATAGGTAGGCACCAACTCCAATGTGTCCTATGAGTCTTAAACTCCATAATCCTTTCACGTAGTCCACCATGCATCTTTTCTGTAGTGAGGTTTTTTTATTTTCAGGAGTTTTTCTATTTAATACTGAGGTAAAACAAATAAATATGAGACAGAAATAGAGGTACAGCATTGTCCATCCTACTGGCAAGCACTGCAACCTGTGAGTTGAAATCAGAGCAGAGAAGAAAACCTAAGAGATCCTGGCTTTGTCTCTTCTGTCTGCAGTGATTTCCAGTAATGGCATCCTGGAAGCTCAGATCTGAAAGGGTGATGCAGGAATAAGGCTTCTTTGTCTGGGATTTCTAGCAGTCCAGACAAAAGGAGTTCTGGTGGCTAATCCAATTGTGCTTTGGCTTGGGAACTGGAATTTTTCCTATGTTGCTCCTGTTTCCTAAGCACAGAATCTGGAAGTTGCGTTTGTCTGTCTGCCTGCTAGTTGTACTGCTGCCCAGATAGCCAAGCTGCTGACTTGGAAACACTTCAAAGATTTCCATTCTTCAGAGTGGCTGTCTCGACTGCTACTACAGGGAGTTTTTAATGTTTGGAGATTATGGAGCAGCATTTATTATAATGCTTTTTAAGATGGGGCAACTTTATTTATACATCATTTTTTTTTTAAATATAGAAGTAAATCTCCTTTGAGATACGCTGGTTTTGACAAAACAGCTAAGGTTTTACTAATGTATTTCCGTAAAGAACAAAAAAATCAGAAGAAGGCATCTGCACAGATTTGGCAGCTTTTTTAATTACTTCTTCCTCCCTCTCCGCCCCATGACAAATGCAGAGTTCTACACTGGGCACGCTATCAAATTCTCTGGTTAAGCATATGGCTCATCAAGTTATCTTTCTTGTGCTCTTAAACTTTTCCTCCCATTCTCATCTTCCCTCTCCCCCCATCCGTGCTCTCATGCACAATTTATCTCCTTCCTCTCTGTTTTCTTGTCCCAGGCTTAATCATGTTGTTATATCTTCTGATAGCAGAAAAGATGCTGTTGGTTTGGCATGTGGTACTAAAAGGTGCTTATATCACAAACACTACTTGCTTGGCTTGCTGTAAGCTTGCACCTGGTTTTGGTGAAAGCCTGTTGTGCATTCTCTTCTACGACTTATTTGTTTTCCATAGGGCATTTTGTATGTTTGAATTTGGTCAGCATCAAAGATAAATAATATTCTGGGGATACTTGCTGACAGCTGACTTAAAGTGTAAATTACAATGCTGATTTAAAGTTCAAACAAATGCAAGTAGATAACTCTTTACGCGATTCAGGTGTGAACTCCTTTCCCAGGGTAATTATGGATGCTAAAACTTAGCGTAAGTTCAAAAGTGCACAGAAAACTATATGGACACAAAATCAACTGAGAGCTTAAAAGCCTCCCCAAGGCACCATTGCTCGCTTACAAAGTCTTTGGACTGCAGGTTGCTGGAGTATGAGTCTGCTCTGCAAGTTCTTGCACTGTTTTTGCCGTGGTCTTACATGTTTTCTTGGGACCATTTGGCTTTTCAGCTTAAACTGGTGCAGCTCGTCTTTTCTGGTCTGGTTAATTAACCTTGTTCTTGGAATTCCTATTTCTCATTTCACTTCTATTTTATGTATGATTAAAATTTAGGGATATAAGACTACAGTCATTCATGGGTTGCTTTTTTTAGACACTTTCCTCATTGACAACTGAGCCTAACAGTACCATTATAAGCAATTCAGACTCCCTTTGCAAAGTCATTAGGTTGTTCATCCCATTGCTGCCAAAAGGATGTTTCAGAGCTTCATTTTCCAGTGCTTAAAACCCATCCTCTAATTTCTAGTTGAATTTTATTCATGGCCATTTTATATCCATTTGTTCTTGTGCCAGCTTTGTTCTTTAGCTTAAGTAGTTCTCTGTCTTCCTCAGTGTTTACTTCTCCCTCACACAGTGTGTCTATGGAGAGCAATCAAGTCACTTCTTAACCATCATTTTGCTAAGATGACAAAACTGTGGTCTTTAAGACTCTTCTTGAAGTAAATCTTCTCTAACATAATGATTTCCTTAGCACTCTTCTGCATGGTTCCTCCTGAACACTGCTTACAGCTATTCAAATGAAGCCTTGTATGAAATTCATGCTTTCCTCTCTCCATTGGCTGTGGCTTTCCTGAGACCTGATCTGCCCTTTCATGTTGTCACCCTACTGGGTCGTGCTTGTCCTCATCCTCTGATGGCCTCATATACCCAGGGTGTCCTTCTTCTTATTTGCAAACTATGAGCCCCTGCTCATAACAGCAATTCCTATTAAAGCCTGAATGTGTAACCTTGCACTTTGACTATTAAATTTCAACACATTTCTATTGCTTTAGCACTCAAGAACATCCTGCTACTCTTGAAACATATTCTGAACTCCCTGCTATTGGTAGCAGCTCCTGAGTTCACACAGTCAGCAGATTTTGTTTGTATACTCTGACTTTTTGTGCCAAGGTCATTAATGAAAAGATAAAATAAGATTGGTCTCAAAGCATCCTTGAGGACTTCCATACATGCCTTCCTTCCAGGCTAATAATTCTTCTTTCAGCACAACTCCTGTCATTGCTGCTTTAACCAGTTCCTTACCCATGGTGCAATTCCTACACTAATCCCTGTGTTCTCCAGCTTTGCTAATAATTTCCAGTGTGGCACCACATCAAATGCTCTATTGAAGTACAGATAAATTAGATCAAATGCATTTCTCTTGTCTAGAAAAATCACTCATCAAACAAAGATATCAAGTTAGGCTGGATTGATCTACTCTTGCTAAGTCCATTTTATCCCTTAAACCTATTTTATCTGTTTTGCAGTTTACCCTCATGTCTCTAATTATATTTTTCTTTCAAAATCTGCTCTAAAGTGATGCATACTGTTGAGGTCAGTCTACTGGGTCTGCACCTACTTATGACTAACTTTACAGTACGTGCTGTAGGACGCACAGAACACTACATATAGCCTATGCCAAAATCCCTGTGATAAATTGCAGTACTTGAAGAGATGAAATGTACTAGTTTGGTTCCACTTTATTTTATTGCAGTACTGTGTACAGGCATGGACTGAGATGAGGATGTATCTAGGCTGTTAGCCTGGGATATGGGGAGTCCAGCCAGCTACTGCTGCAGGTCTATAATGTTGCTTCAAAATTAGGTGATGACTATGAAAATTGGGTTCTGCTGAGTGATGATGCTGGGATCTAGGGAATACCACCTTCAATTCTTTTCGGGACATGTCTGAGCTTTCCACCCTACAGTCCCATCTGGGTAGATTTACTTATATCTTTATGATAGTCTTGGGTTTCTCAGATATACAGGCAAAGCAGTTGCAAACCCGCCTGATCAGGTCCCATCAGAACCACAAATAGCTGTTATCTCCAGAGTCAGAGCAGACCAGTTCCCTCCAAGCCTGGATAAGTGACGTGGGGTGGTTAAGGCTGTTGAAGGGTAAGTTATGCTATAGCCAGGAAGAGTTTAGGTCTTCTGGGGCAAGTAGATGGGGAATTACAATGAGGACACAAAGTGGGAATAGATTATGCATCTGAGATCATGGTTTGGGAGGTCTCAAGGTGAATGAAATTCTTTGTATCCGATTTTGCAAACCCCCAAAAAGTATTGGAAAAATCCAGTTTTGCTGATTGTTTAATGGGAAGTTTGCTGCCAGTGTTCACATTATAATTGTGGTATAACTCTAATGAAACTCTTTGCAACGCTCAAGAACCTTTAAAATAAACAAGATGCCTACAGGAAATTCTTAGATCTCTTCTGCTTGGAGCAAGAAACACTGTGGAACTTCCTTCATTGTTCTGTTCTGGCATGTGATTGAGACATCACCTTAAGCCTGCAGATGTAGGTATGTAAGGTAGTCTCCTTTACAAGATAATACTTGACTTTGAGCTTTGAGAGATGCTCAGTTTGTTTGTAATGCTGTTGTTGAGCTCTGTCCGATTCATTACGAAAGAATGACATGGGTATGAATGAAGAGTGACCTAGAGTGAAAGAATGACGTGGGTAATTGATCCAGCATCAGCAAGAACCAGCTCTTGAATCCTCCTTAGTTTCTGCTGCTGTTAAGACACACCACAATCAGCAGCTTAAGTGACAAAAATTATCTGGTTTTTTTTTGCTGCAGGATGATAATTGGCTCAGGATGGAAGTTAATGTGATTTTATTTGGGGATTGGTTTGTAAACAGATTACATTTTAAGAAATCCTTGGGCATGGAGGCTTTTGTAGCTGTACGTATTTAATCAGCTGTGGGCACTTGAAACTTAACAGCAGTAGGGCAGGTTAGAACATGGATATTCTTGCTCCAGCAGAATACAACTGGAAAAAGTCTTTTGTGGGGCTAGTGGGATGGAGATTACACCACAAGAGAAAGAAGCTTGCCTCTGGATGGTAAGGAATAAGGATGCCTTACTTCAGCTTTTCAAGATGCAAATGTTAGTGATCAGCTCCTGTTCAAACCAGGGCTATGCTGACTGAGGCAGGTTGAGTTGCTTTACCTGCGCATTGAGATTGACACAGAAGGTCAACAGAAATCTCTCTGTGTATCTCTTCCCCTCTAGCTACTTACTGTCTAAGCTTCATGGGGTTAGTACTCTACCCATGGAGCTTTAGCATCTTGCAAGTCCTGATCTGACTGGAGGCCTTTAAATGCCTCTGCAATGCAAGACATTGTTGTAATTAAAAGAAATCAGTGTTTCTTTTCACTTAAAGCTAGTGGGAGGGAGGATGGAAGGGGTTAAGCTTGTTTGGGGAAAACAGAGAAAGGAGTGGAATTTAGCTAAAAATACTGACATGGATGTCCCAACTTAATGCAGAAATTATCATCTACTGATGTAGATGGAAGTACTGATGTCTGGAGTGGGCATGTGCTGAATCTCTGAAGTAGCTCTGGGGCAGCAGTTAAATGACTTGCTTCATTACTTTGGGATATGGTCACTACAAATCAGTGTAACACTAAAGCTAGAGGGTTAACAGTCTTTTAGAATAACTGAGTCAGCTGCAGAGACTGGATCCTGGTGTAAAACATTGCAGTTCTGTCAAAGTTCATCAGAAGCTGTCAATTTAGGTCATCTGGGGAGCCTGGCCCAGAAGACTGTGAAGATGAAGGTTACAAAAATTATTGAGGAAATTGACATTATTTCTCCATCTCTCTTCTTTCCCCAGGGCAGCCATTGAGGCTCTGGCAGCTCTGCTGAAATCAAGTAAGCTTCTTTTTAATATTCTTTCTGACTTTTCTTTCTGTGTTGTGCTATTGGACAGAATGATCCTGTTGAACCTCATTCTCCCTTGCTGTCCCCTCTTCCTTCAATCCCAAAAAGCCCTGCTTAGAAGAGAGGCAGTAATGCAGTAGTTCCCTACATGTCTAGCTAGGACTCCTGCAGCTTTGTGGGGACACAGCCCTATGGGTGTCCTAGTCTGAGGGAGAAAGCTGCTATGGGAGCCAGACTAGACCCTTATTTGAGTATTTAGGCAACAGTGGTTGTCCTGGGGGTTGTAGAGTGGAAGAAATGAGGAACCTCTCCAGCCAGTGAAAAATGCTTATTGCTCTGTAGCAGCATCACTGGAGACTGAGGCCAGGACCTGTCTGTCCTGTGCTGTTGCACTGTGTGCTTACCTGGTAACAATGCTTTTGTTGGCAAAGGCTTGGAAAAATCCTGCAGTCCAAAAGAAATGACCTTAATTCTCCCTTGCAAGCTTGTCAGGTCTGATAATGCGCAGGCAGGGCTAGACCTAGTGATTGCTGGGGTACAGCCCCGCTATGGCAGGCTGCGCTTAACATCTGTGCTAGCTAGCTGGGGGTCTCGAAGACTTTGACATGGGTTCTTGATCACGTACTGCTGGCATGACTGTTCCTGAAATAAACATGCTACCCTTTATTTTGCCTTTATCCCATCTGAAAACACTTAGCTTTTTATTACCAGAATTTAATAAAGCTTTGATTAAGAAAGAGCACTCTACTATTGCAGGCAATCTACTCCACAATAAATCACAATGGCATATTGTCCTTCTCTCTCTCTTCCCTCCCTTTCCCCTTTCTTTCTTCTCCTCCCCCTTCTCCTTTCTGTAGTATTAGGAATAAATGCATTTGTGAAAAATTGTAGCCCTGGAAGCAGTGCTTAAATGAGCACGCTGCAACAGGATCATGTCTGAGCTGCAGCAGCTCTAGTGATGGATTCTGAAATAACGCCTCAGTATTAACCTTGCTGCCTAGATTTAAAGGTCACATTATTGCAACAAGGAAAGACCTTCTAATTTGGGCACTAAATCTTAATAAAGGGGTTGTAGGGCTCTGACACAGCTGCCTGCAATACAGAAGCAAAATTAGCCTTCAGAGTAGAAATAAATATACAGAGAAGTGTGAAAAAGTGGAGCAAGAGCTGAAAGCTCATCTGGCAGCTTGAGCTTTTCTCCTGCCCTCTTGTTTTATGGTAAGTACGAGAAATGGGAAGTGAAATTCTGTTGTCCCAAGATATTTATAGGCTAAGTTTTCTACTTGGAGGCTTGTTCTGGGTCTAGAGATGAGAACAGTGTATAGAAGTGGGGGAGTAATTACCAAGGGAAGCTGTGAAATGTAGTCTTCTGGGGAGTTGTAAACACATGTGAAAGTTGGAGTGGGGAAGCTGAGAATGGTCTGGGGGATATTTTGGATTCAGCTCCACATTCTCCCAGCCCTTGTCCTCCTGGAATAAGGTTTTAAAGCTATTTACTCTCAGAAATTTTCTGTGTGACTCTTTCCAGCCAATTTAGGTTGTGAAAGCATCTTGGTTCGTTCTTGCCCTATGAAACTCAAAGAGGGTTTCCAGTACTGGAAGAACACACTGATCTCTCTGGTTGTTCCAGGTGCTTGCACAAAAGGTACAGAACCAAAAATGAACTCAGAGAGGACTTGGTCTATTGAGCAAAACAGCCCATCCACTGTCACTCTGGTTGATCACTGTATACAGATGGGCATCCTCATGTTCATTTCTACTGTTAACCATTGCAAAGGCGTTGACTGGGAAAGACGCTTCTGATTTGGGAGATGCTTCCTATTTTGCTATTACGTGTCCTTTTCTCCTTTATCATTCACAACCAAACATTGTTACAGCAACACTGCTTCCACGGAAAAGTGATTTTAGGAAAACAACACAGCCTGTTTTCAGCTCATGTTCTTTAAGGCACTGGAACTGGGATTTGGGAAACAGTGCAAATACTTGCAATCAAATATAAGTCAGCCAGTAAGTCAGCCTGGACTGTGTTCTTTGAAGTTTTCTGCAGTCTGATGCTCACTGGTCAAGAATGTCTTTTAGTTTTCCCTTTGTCTTTCTCAGGACATGAGAAGCTCCAGGCTTTTGGAATGGACAGCTCTGGTAGCTGCATACAAATGAGCAGGCTGTCTCTTTTGGGAGGTGTGGGTCAAGAGATGTGAAAACCAGCTCTGGTTCTTCCAGGGATAAATTCACTATGGCTGGGAAAGAGCGGAGTTCTTTCTCATGACTGTGTCAGACAGCTTTGTTTGTCACAGTTAACTTATTTAAGCCTATGACCTTAGTGCCTTTGAA
>JBCJKH010060089.1:10959-57009 GCA_039877255.1 Loriculus beryllinus | reverse complement strand
GCCTGAGACACATATTCCTCCAATTTCGCCCTGACACAATTGCAGAGGATAGTATCCCGTTGGAGCTGTGGTCAATGGATCTTGTGGAGGAGGTTTCAGCAGTGGCTGCTTCATATGATATCTCTCTAACATACAACAAGCCGGTTTATGTGGAGGGTGTAGGAGAATTTCCAAGGAGGGTCTTGGATCCATCCCAGCGCTTGATATTTGACTTGCTACTTGAGCCACCAACACAAGATGGAGTGCATGTTGATGTTATTAAAAGCAGCCTAGAGTTGCCTGCTGCAGAGGTTGAGTCGGTTACTGAGAGGATGCTGGAGGATGGAATAATTTTTACTACTGTTGATGCTGATACATTTGATATCTTGTGAGCATTCTTCATATTCCAGCTGGAAGGCCGTGACAGGTCAGGTTCAGGTCTGCTAGCGGGGTGTCATAAGGTCCTCATCCACTATTGTCGCATGTTCTTCAATTCTTCCTGTATAATTCTTCCTTGAAATTGATGGATTTCCATGTAATTTATCGTTGTAATGCGATTACCAATCTTTCCATCCTCAACGCCCGCAAGACCACCTGCAAATGGTTAAATTACGTAAAGTTACCCGCAATCACCTCCGCTGTCAAAAGACTCACTTTTCTCCGCCAATCCGCCAATCCACCCAGCCATTCCTTGGTGGGGGGCTGGGAAGGGGACGGATCTCAGGTTGGACTTCTCTGGAGGCATTAATAAACTCACTCCTACACAATCTTGTTCTAGGGGGAGGAGATGTCAAAATTGAGAACCAGAAGCTGAACTTCAAGGAGAAGGCCCAAGCCAAAGTGGGTTCTTTGGACAACGTGGGACACTTGCCAGCAGGAGGAACTGTGAAGGTGGGTGCAGCAAGCTCTCGCATGTCAGGGTAGGGTTTAAATTTGGTGGTGGTTCTTGTCCTGTAGCTTCTCTACCCCCAGCCTTTTATGACCATCCACTTATTTCTGTGGCCTCTGTTGTGAACCCGAGGAGTAAGTATGAGCTGAAAAGGAGCTATGAGCCACCTCAGTGGCTTACCTGAGTGGGCTCCCTGCAAGGTGTTACTCAGAGAGCTTCTGCTGCCTACCTGCATCCTTCTCCTAAGAATCTGAAAGCAGGGATCACTCTGTAACCTGTAAACCCATCAGAGAAACTGCTTATGATCCTTTCCCTGTTCTTTTACCTCCAGTAAAGCTGGGGAGACAGCACCTTGCAGCTCTTGGGGGCAGTTTTCAGCCCAAAAACCTTTTGTGCAAGGATAAGAAAGTATTGTGCTTTCATTGCTGTGATTCAGTGTTTCTCCCCATGAGAACATCAACTGCCCCCAGCCTTGGCTGCACAAATTGCAGGTCTCATTGCAGCAACGCAACATCTATGCTTAGGGGAGGGAAATTACCCTGCTTGGCTGACCGACTGATGGATGTGTGGGCTTGACCTATCACGCCACATGATGATCAAAGCAATGCTGGGGATTCTCTTTAGGTAGTCACTAACGCTGGGGGGTTTATATGAAGCACTGCTGCTTCTGAATTGGCTGGCAGCTCTGCAAGTGGAGAAAACAATCCAATGAACAGCACCAGAACTGTTAAAATTTGACTTAGTCTTTGTTCCCAGCAGGATAGGCAGAGGGAGGAGAAGGATACCCTCCTAAGCACTGAGTTCCCTCTGTTACCCCAGCATTGTTTCATTTGAGCACGTTTGTATTGTGGAAGGGTTCAGAGTTCAGCCATCTTGAGCTATTGTGTTAAATGCTGTGTAAATTTGAAAGAAATAATCCCTGTCCTAAAGAGCAGATCATGCAGCAGAATTCACAAGTCTATTTAGGATGCGTTTAATCATCTCCATTAAAACAAGGCAAGAGGTGACTGCCAGAGCATTTGCTGAGAGTGCATCAAGACTCTCCTATCTCCAGTCCTTTATACAGACTTCAACCTGGCAAATGGGGCTCAGTGAAAAGCTGAAAGGGACTGGAGAAGCTGCTGCTTTGTTGACAGAGATAGGGAGCTTTCTGTCACAATGCCTGTTCCAGTTCACTGGAGTGTCCAATCCACACAGAATCAGAAGGAAGGTGGGATGGTTTTAGCTGCCTGTTGAATAAAGCAGGTGCAGAATCAGTCCATGGCATTACTATCTGGTATACAGGGAGAGGGCTTGATTGAGTCTAAGGAGAGTGCAGCAGCCTTATTCCCTGTGAATAAGGCTTTGTGGGACAAGAGCATGGGGTCAGAGCGGAGCTCCTTTGGGCTGGAGGGTGCCACCTCCTCCTGTACTTCTCTGTACTGATCGTGGGAGTGAGGGGATGCCCTGTCTGGGTGGATTGCTCCTTCCTGGAATAGGAGTGGTCCAACATAATATATTCTCTGCTTGCCATGCCCTGCAGTGCTGGTGGTGTCTTTCCAAGCAATGTCTGCATTACTCTCAGGAGGCTCCCACCAGCGTAGTAGTCTCTTCTCTAATGGCAGTAGGACTTAGCTCTTCTCCAAGGCTTAGAAGTTGGTGACTCCAGGTGGGTTGACCAGCTCTGGGAGAACAGAGCAGGACAGGATCCTCCCTAAAGACTCTGCTCCCAGTTCATAGTCCAGCATCGAGTGAAGATGACGTCGTTTGTGCAAACAGTTTGGTCTTCCAGTTTTGGGATCCACTATGTATTCTTTGGGCCCTCCAGTATGTCCCCAAATAATGGAGGCTGCTCCACTGCAGTGTGCCCAAACCGCCTGCTTGCTTTTGACCCTGTAGCATTCTGCTTTAGTCCTGTCAACGTGCCTTGGTCTGCATTTGCCGTGGTTGTGCTCTCTCACCGGGGCATTACAGGCGTGTGTCTGGGGAGAGGGTGCCTCACTCTGGCCCCTGTGGTCAGGGACACGATGGCCATGCTTGGATGAGCTGGCAAGGAGCAAAATGCTGTGAGGAGCTGCAAAGCTGGTCAGGATGGTGGCTTCCCGGGGAGCGGAGGGGCTGCTTCCCGCTTCCATCCCTCCTCCATCCCTGCGTGTGCCTCGGCAACTGGGGAGGGTGGAGGGGGCTCCGGGAACCCGCACATCACCCCCCCCTTCCCACACCCCCATCTTCTATTGACTCGTCCCTGTCGTCCTCCCCACCCCGTTGTCTCATTGTAGGCTGAGGGGAGCGCGGAGCCAGAGCAGCTCCCGCCAGCCCCTCAGAACGGAGAGGTGACAGCGGCCCAGGCAGGCAGTGAGATGCGGGAGAATGGCGTAGGGCCGGCAGTGCCCACTGCCCTCAGTGGTGGTGACCAAAGGGAAATTCAGAGCTTCGAGACTCAGATACAAGAAACAAGTAAGTGCCTGCGCCTTCTCTCTACACACGCTGCCGGGTGGGATGGGGAGAGCACTGCAGCAGGGCAGAGCAGCCGCCCCCCGGGCACTGGTCACACCGCTGTAAAGCTGAACTGTTTGTATCGATGTCTGTAGGGTTGGTTTGCCTTTTTTTTAATTCAGAAAATTGCCTTTTATTTTCCAGGCATCTAATGATGACATTATGGTATCGTCTTCCATTCCCCTCCTGTCCCCCTCTTTCCTCCTCTTTCCTTCTCCTTGCCCTTCCCCTTCTCACCTGCCCTTGTGTCACTGCAGATTGAATCTCACAAGCTGACGTTCCGTGAGAAGGCCAAGGCTCGAACAGACCACGGAGCGGAAATCGTCGTCTCCAAACCCCCCAACCTTTCCAACAGCACTTCCCCCTGGCGTAGCACATCCGTCAGCGAGAGCCTGGGCTCAGTTGCCTCCTTGTCACCGCTGCAACAGCCAGCTCCCCTTGCAGCGCTTTCTCAGCAAGGCTTGTGACCCCTCCCAGCCCCATCCCCTGCCCTCTCCCCAGAGTAACACAGCTTGGCTCTCTTAACCCTGCCTCTGGCTTTGGGTGGGAAGGGGACAGCGTTTAGCAGGGCTCACGTCCCTTTCAGCCGCAATGACTCTTCTAAGCATCCTGGAGGCTTGCCCCTGCCCAAGCATGTCGGGCTCCAGTGGTCCTTTCTTGGCTGGAAGGGGCTTCCTCCCCTCTCTATGCCTCGTCCCTTTTGCTTTTAGGGGGATGCTGGAGCAAGTGTTAGTGTTGTGTGGCAGGAACAGGCATCTAGTTGACCTCCAGGCTGTGTCTTAGTGGCTGGGTGGGAGCGTGCTTGTGCTGCTGGTGGCTGAAGCCAGGCCAGAGTTAACAGGGGTAAGCTGTGACCTTTCTTTCTGTCTTTACTTTTACACAAGACAAGAACCCACCTTTCCCTCCCTGCCGCTTCAGTTTCTGCTGATCCTGTTTGATGATGATGATATATATGATACACACATGTTTAGGCTGTTTTAACTGTTGACTTTAACCTTTTATTCTTTGTGACGATGTGTTGATGATTTATTGTGCTACAAACCCCTGCTAAGTTTCCTTTTCTCTTTCCTTCTTTTCCTAACCGTAGGAGAGTAGAGACATTAACCGCTGCTGCAGTGCTGGCTTCTTATTGACATATCCAGCAATTGTAACAATTTTGTTGTTGGTTGTTTTGGGTTTGGTTTTTTGTTTTTTGGGGTTTTTTTTTTCTTTTAATATTTTAAAACGATGGAGCAAACTCATGGGATTAAGCCATGTCTGAAGTGAAAGGCTCGAGAACGTGTTAACAGAGAACTTGCTGTAACAGATCAGATGCAGCCTGTGTTGACTGCAACGAGATGTGTTGGCTTGATGCTGGTAAAACCTCTTGTAGGCCCAGGACGCGTTAGCAGGGTGAAGACGGTTTATTTATTCACGTTATCAGCCACAGCCCTGGGGCTGAGCTTTTTCTGGCTAAGGCCTAAGGTCAGAGGAGAGGCAGGAGGCTGCTTTCGCGATGGAGTTGCAGGTTAACGCAGGCCTGGGGTTCCGAGGCCGAAGCAGGTCTGTGGTGTGCGCATGTGGTGTGTTAGCAGAGGCCGATGGGTGGGTGACCGTGTTGTCCGGCTGTCGGGGGCGAGGCCGAGGTAAGGAAGAAGGGAAAGGTCCCCTTTCCCCTGGGATGATGCCCCCTGGAGTGTGCAGGGGGCTGGGAGGGAGCAGAGCCCTCGCTGGGGCAGGGGAGGCAGGTTTTAATGCCAGGGAGTTGCAGCTCTGACTAGGACTTAAGGAGATTGACCTACTCGTGGGGGTGCGAGCTCCTCGTTTCATGTTGCAAATGACACTAAAGAAATGTAAATAAATTAAAACCAAGAAGATAACAGAAAAAAAAATAAAAGTGTTCTTGGGTGGACAGATTAATTTAAAGCAAAAAAAAAAAAAAAGCAAAAAAAAAAGCAGCAACCAGAAAAAAAGGCGGAATAACAAAACACTGGGATCAAAGTGAACTGAACCAGGCGTGTGCTAAGGGGGGGCTCTCCAAGGAGGAGACAGAGGGAAGCCGGCAGCTTCTCGTGCTTGGGGGAATATTTCTGTGGGAAGCCGACAACGACACGATAACCCAGAATCTGTATTTACACACAAAGATTCTTATTGCACTTGTATTTTTTATATTAAAGTTTGCATGATTTCTAATAAAATGGCATTAAAATGTACTAGTTTGCATCAAAGTCGTCTGCTAGTTTCGTAAGTGCTTTTTTCCTCTGATTACAAATTTAAATAAGCAATGCAGATTTGCACCTCAAAGGGGCGGTTATATATACCCTGGAAAACTCCCAGTGCTTCCCTTCCTCTTCCTCCTCCTCTTCCTCCCCACTGCACTCCTCCCCTCCATCCCGCATCCCTTTAATCCCAAACCAGGGAAAGCTGCCGAGCTGCTCTCTCCCTGCCCTTGTGTTGTGGCGTGTGGCCTTGGCCAGCACTAACCTGGCCCCTGCTGCAGGCCCGGCTCTTCCATGAGAAGCGCTGGAGCTGGGGCAGGGGCTGAGGCTGGAAACCTCATTCCTCAAGAGAGCAGAGCTGTGTTCGGGACGCTTTGAAACCCTCCAGCCAGTCCCATGGGGGTGCTGCTGCCTCTGACCACCCGTTCACCTGCATGCTGCCCTCCGGTATATATCACTGCCCTTTGCTGATGCTTCCTTCTTTCTCTTACTGCTAAACTCTAAACACCAGCTTGATCTTGTCGATCTTGGGTTTGGTTTTGTATTGGTTTTTTCCAACACTTGAATTGAGGGGAAGTTTAGAGGCGAGGGACTGAGGTGAGACCGATCCCCTCCCTCTGCAGGGGCTGTGCTTCCCCAAGCAATAATGCCGATCCACTCGGGGCTAGGGCAGGCACCGGCTAGAGAGGCTGGTGCCTGTCCAAAGGGTCCGGTGCTGGCAGAGGTGTGCCTGGAGCCACGCTTCCCTGCTTGCGGCAGCAACCGCAGGCTGGCAGCAGGTGAAGCTGACCCCAGGCTCACCGGCTGGGCAGAGGAGGTGGCAGTGGTCAGGGACCACTTGAGTGGCTTGAGGCAGGGACGGCGCAGTCGGGCGGCGGTGGTGGTTCGAGGAGGTCAGAGCTGAGATGTCGTGTTCCTCTTGCGGTGGTGCCCTGGGGTGAGATGCCCGGGTGCAGGGAAGCAGCCAGGTCCTGGTCTGAGCTCAGGGGTGGCAGGAGGAAGGCGAGTGGCGATGTTATGTGTTATCTTCTGAGATTGTAAAAGCAAAAAGGGCAAACCCCGAGCCCGCTGCAGAGGGGCAGCAGTGCCACCTTCTCCCCCTGCGTTGCATTTATCTGCTGTCTTGGCTGCTCCTCAGTTCCGGACAATGCTTTCAGGCCCATCTCTGGACATGCACAACCCTTCCCAGACTCTGACACAGTTCAGCCGAAGCACCAAGCGGCTGCCCTGTGCTTCTGTGCCACTTTCTCTAACACTTGTTGTGCCTGTGTGTAGCTGACAAACAAATCCAGATCCACTCCTTGGCTGTGGTTTTTCTAGGACAGCGTCCTCAGGTTTCATACCGTTTTACTGGGGGGTTTATTTCATTTTAAGGAAACGGCTGTACATATTGCTAGCCCGGGAAGAGATCCATGTGTGGGGAAAACAGCTTTAGTTGCCTAATGTGGGAGAGGTGGGAGTGAGCTGGTTTGTGCTGAGACCTTAACTGAGGATTACAGGGAAGCTGCTGGCTGGGCAGAGCCAGGGAAGGAGCTGAATTTGATGTTGGCTTAATCTAGGGATAGAGGGAGCAAATTCTCCTGGATAAAAAGAGCTGTGATCTGAATTAGATCAACTTGAATGTACACGTTGCTGTCCTGAGCTGCCTCCTGCGGCTCCTGCTTTCCCTGCAGCTGCGCTTGGCCTGATGCTGCTCTTGGGGAGGCAGGAGGAGGAGAGAGGAGAGGGGTGGGCATGGCCCTGCAGCCGGGGGGCTTTGGTGAGCTGGGTCAGGGCCCTGCTGGATGGGGCACCGTGGGCAGCACTTGAGCCCTTTGCTAAGCTTAGGGTCAGGGAGAGCATTGGCTTGGTAGTGGCTGAGCTGCTGAAGTGAAGAGAACACAGCAGGAAGGGCTGGGTGTGAGCTTCTCTTCGGCTTGGGCAGGCAGGAGCCATCACCGTGGCCATCTTGGTTGCTGGTGCCCAGTTTCTCCAGTTACTCTGGGGCTTTTACACTGTTAAAGTACATTCAAGTAGCTGAGTTTGCGTGCTTGAGGCCATAGGAGCAGGAGCACCCTTGGGTCGGTGCCCTGACCGCAAACTGAATGTAGTTCTCTATGCTGACCCTTGCCATTGTCCCCCACGTAGTGTGTGCTCTGGGCCCCTCTTCTGTTTGTGTTCAGGCAGAAGTTCTAGTTCTCGTGTGGCAGGAGCTCGATGTTGGTGACAGCCTTGGGGTGACCGGGGCTCCTGTGTCCTGCCTGCCTGTGGACGGGGGGAATAGCAGAGCCCATCCTAAGCTGTTCAGTGCTGGCCCTGCAAAAGGCCAAGTGGCAGCCTCCAGACTTGGGGGAAATGGCACCAAAAGCCCTCCTGGTGCAGGGCAGGCTGCGAGCGGGCAGGCAGCTGCGATGTGAGGCGGTAGCAGCAGTAGTAGCAGGCGTGCTCCATCGCTCCCTCCTCCTCCCCACCTGAAATCCAGCTCCAGTAAGCGTTTGCCTTCTGGCTGTCCCTCACATGAGTCTCGCTGGCCACAGCCGGTGTCTAGAGATCAGCCACGAGACTCTGTTCTTGCACCCTTGTGCTCGTCCCACCCCAGCATTCAGCATTGCCTGCAGCTTTGATTACCCCATAACATAGGTACAGCGAGTAATGATGTAGTGGGGGAATGACCGTGGGGAGGGGTGGGTGGACTGAGAGGACAGTAGGGCTGGAGACAAGGGTTTGGGGCTGATCCTGGCTCTCAGCTTGGGAACCTCTCTGCCTCAGTT
The DNA here is from genome assembly GCA_039877255.1 of Loriculus beryllinus. NCBI lineage: Eukaryota > Metazoa > Chordata > Aves > Psittaciformes > Psittacidae > Loriculus > Loriculus beryllinus. Next base: position 48,718 of record JBCJKH010060089.1, on the reverse strand, counting down.
TCCCCATCCGCAAGGTGGGGATGATACTCCTCTTACCTCACCGGGCTGTAGTGAGGAGTGAGCAGTGTGTAAAGTGTGCTCTAAATGTGATGTGTTCTTACTGTTTTGTGTCAGGATTATTCTGCAGCAGCCCCATCTCCTCGGGGCAGTGAGCGCACCCCTGTGCTGAGGGGAGGTCAGTGCATGGTGTGAGGCCTGAGACAACAGCTCTGAGAGCTGGGGAGGGGGCCGGGGCAGAGCCCCTCCTGCCATGGGGTTAATTCAGACTGGTTTGCTTCTGCCTTTCTATTTCACCCTCCTGTGAGGGGCAGTCTGGCCGTCGTCTCCTTAGCAACATTTCCTGACTTGATGTTGTGATTCTTACTATTGTAAAGGGTTAAATAAAGCTTCTAGATGTTCCCTCTCAGCCTGGGCGTGAGTTTGTCTGCAGGTCGGGAAGGCCGGGCAGGGGCTGGTGGCACAGTCAGGAGCTGCCTGATGGCAGAGGAAGCCATAGAGCATGAAGGGGGTCAGTGCTGATGCTTTCAGCCACTGGAAGATTCCCCCTGACTCCTCTTTGCTCCTGCAGCCAGGGCTCGGAGGTTCACCCAGTTCTCATCAGCACAACCTGGGGGTTTCTTTCTTCTCCCCATCCCACCTGGCTCCTCTTTGAGCAGTGGCCAAGCCCAGCTCCAGGGCAAGCACCAGGGCATGGGCACAGCCGATTAAAGGAGGAGAGGGCCCCAGGGGGCCATTGTCCTCTTACAGCCAGGGCCTCCATGCCCTCTTTTAAATAAAAGGTTTTTTACCCAGGCTAAGGGCTTGTGCACAGGAGGGATGCAAACAGCACTGCCTTGAACAGGGTTTTGACCCAAGGCCCCTTGCTGCCCAGGAGGCTTCATTGTCCCTGCACCCAGAACTTCCCCAGCTCTGTGCTGGAAGCCCAAAGCCCTGCCAGTCACAGCTGCTGTGGGTCCCAGGGCACCAACAGCACCAGGACAGGCCGAGGAAGAGCCTAGGACCTGTCCCGGGATCCTCAGGCTCCTGCAGGCTTTCCCTGGCAGCACCATGATATCCCCCAGCAACAGAGCCAAAAACTCCACAGAAGAAAGAAGAGGACAGAGGCGGTTACTACTCTATCCCTTTTTATTGTCTTTAATCTATGTTGTAAAAAGATCCAGTATCACATAACAGCCACTGAAGTATCCCAATATCACACTAGTTCTGAACCATTTAGACAATAGCTTGGTCTTCTTTTTTTTTTTTTCTTTTTTTTTTTGTGTCTTTTTTTGTCCTTTTTTTTTTAAACCTGCTGGAAGGGAAACCCATAGCGCCCATTACACAGGCCAAAAGAAACAAACACAGGTCAAATAATAGTGACAACCTCAAGCAAGTGAAATGAAGATGAGAAGTTCTGCACGAACTCAGGCTGCAGGACCCCTGCTGCTCTTTACCCCAGAGCCACGGGGTCCTGCACCAGCCCCACCACTCCAAGGGCTGAAGGCGCAGCTCCACTGAAACCCATGACAAGTAAATTAAATCCTAATAGAGAACAACTGGGAGAACCCACTGTAGATCCCCAAAGGGAGGCAGCTGCCAGGCTGGAGGCCCTTCACCGCCCTTCCCATGCGCAGAAACAGCTCCGCACCCGCACTCTGCTGAGGGATTCCTGCCGCTTCCTTTCCCAGCAGAGCGCTGCCCTCGGTGGCCTTTATTTCCAATACAAAGAGTGTAAGAAATGGTGAATAAAAACAAATGACCTCAGGCCTTTGTGCTCAGCTGCCGGGGAGAGTCACAGCCATCCCCTGCCCCGCTTCCTCCTCGCTACACCACAGCACCGGCCCGTGAGTGTGAAGTGCACATTCCTCTGCCACATGCATTACAAACGAGCACGAAGCCTCACAACAGCCCTGTGAGGTAGGTCACCGTCTTCAGCTGACAGGGAATCCAAGGCAAACTGGATTAAACTGCACCTTTCTCATCTAATGCTGTGCCTGTCACAATCCTCCTTCCATAGAAGTATGGTCCCTGTTCATAGAAAACAAAAGGATTTTGTGCCTTTGCTCCTGGCTTCCCGCAGGAGAGCGCTCACAGGCATCTACCATGGCGTCCTGTGTCGCACAAGTTACAGGGATCCGGCCTCCTGGACATAGGGAGAACAACAAATTAAAATAAAGAACATAAAAACAACGCAAGAGGACAAAGTACAGGCAGGTCAGGAAGGACAGGTCACATCTCACACTCGTAACGCCACGACTGCTGTGGGGTGGCAGGGCCCTGCTGCAAGGCTCCGAGGTACCACGTGGAATGTCACGTCCATCCGGTGCCGTCAGGGCTTCCTCTCCTCCGACGTCCCCTGGGGACAGTGAAAACGATGGCGATCTCCACGCTGCACCGCAGCTGCTGGGTCCACGCTCTGCCTGGCTCTGGTGCCAGTCCCAGGCACAGCTGCCAGCCAAGACACCGTCTCCTGAGGCGGGAGCAGCCGTGGCACCGGTGCCACCGCGGCCCGGCCCCGTGGGGATGGGGCAGAGGACGGCCGCAGCTGCTGTGTCCTCGCTTCCCAGGTCAGGGACTGACGCAGCGCAGAGCGGAGGAGGTGGGTGTCCATGAAGCTCGCGTCAGGGTCCGCTGGCATTCCCAGTCCATTCCAGGCGGTACGGCGCTGGCTCTTCCTATGCGTTGACCATGCACAGAGCCGACAGCAGGAGATTCAGACAACATTAATCTTCTAGGATGGAGAGAGATGACTTCACAAGGGATAAATAGAACTTTATTTAAATAAACATTTGTGAACATCTTTATACAAATTACAAGTCCCCACACAATCCTCCAGCTCTGCCTAAGCGCCAAAGCTGCCGGGAGGGCCTTTGAGCAGATCCACCAGGATGTCAAGCAGCTGGCTGTGCTGGTGGTGCAGGTCCCCAGGGATGGCTGCCATCTCATAGCACAGGCATGTCTCCACCATCTTGGAGAGCGACACGCGGAAATCACGCAGGAGGCGGATGGTGTAGGAGTCTCCCTCCAGCACCAGGAGATCACTGTCTGTCAGGGAGACTGTTGCTCGCCAGCCATCATCTTAGTGGGAAGAAGAGAGCAGGTCAGAAGCATGAATGGCACGGACACGTTCAGCTTCTGCTGGATGCTCGGCTCTCTCCACCACCATGACCACAGCAGTGCAGGTCCTCCCCCATTCACTTTATTCCAGAGTCCGGGACTCAACTGGGCTAACCAAGTCACACAAAAGCCAAGCAGCACGCTATGTCCTCAGACTGGGATCCTCCCACCGCTTCAGGAGGCAACTGACTGCACAGCCCATCTGAGCCTGAGGGCCACAGACCCACTGCAGCACTGCCGAAACCCCACAGGCTAAGCTACACATCCGCGGGGAGAAGGGCTTACTCCTCCCCACACACCAGCTATGGCTGCAGGCCAGCTCCACTCCTCATTCCCCATGGATGAGCCTTCAGGCACAAGGCTGCTTGTTCAGCCTGCCTACGGTTTGGTTTCCTTGTCGCCCTGGGGAGCTACAGCTGAGAACAGCTTGCAAATTGTCACCTTTGTGGTGGCTCCACCACTCAATACCTAGTACAAAGCAAGAGACTTAGAAAGCAGGGGCAGATGGTTGGCCAAGGGAAGTAGCTGTGGGGCGGCCACCTTGCACCCCTCAGGCTGTGGCACAGCTGTAGGAGTGGGGCGCCTGGGGGCTCAGGCACGGCAAGAGGACGTGCAGGTGGATGCATCAGCACTCACCTCGGACATGGATATCTGTGTCAGTCATGAGCAGCACGGCCAGCGGGTGGACCTGGGAGGAGTCCCGCACAAACACCCCACCGTTGGACTTCACCGCCATGAAGTACGTCAGCCAGCGGCTGTACAGCTTGGACGCCTCCCTGCACAGGGGAACAGCTTCGTCAGGTGTGGGACTCTGGTTCTGGCACAGATGCTGGGTGGTGCGGGGGGGAGGGGCTCTCCATGGTCACAGGCACACCTCAATCACCCACCTGTTGATTGTTGACTTGTGGAGCAGAACGGTGCCAGCCTTTGTCCGATACGCGTAACTGTTGGGTTTGAATTTCCCCTGACGAGTCACTTTGCCTTGTCTCACCTGAAATGAGAGGAGCATCTCCATTACCTGCAGAACCAGCAGGCACCGTGCATCAGCAGCCGGACTGGCTTCCCACGCTACTGTGTCTCCAGCATGTGTGTATGGGCAAGTATGCTCCTCTACTTCCAGAAGCTCTGCTGTGTTAGCAGAGTATACATATGGGGGTGACCAGACCTGGCAATGACCAAATGCCAGCAAGGGGCAGCAAACAGGAGGAAGATGCCATCTCGACAGCTCCCAGGACAAACTGCAAGGAGACCAAGCCCAGGCCTGTGCAAACTGAGGTAGCCACTCTTCATGAGGAGTGGTCCAGGGACAGCACTGGAGCAGCAGCACAAGCACAAGCAGGCAGTGTGCCTAGTACGTGTTTCCAAGAGGCCGCAAGAACCTCTGGGATCCTCATGCTTCCCCATGCTGCCTGCAGTGACCAGCAAGCCCAGGAGAGTGATGGCAGAGTGGGGAGGTAGTACCTGGATGAGGTTGGGGTAGAGCCCAGCCATGAGGACTCCCTTGACAAGTTCTTCCTCTTCACTGTACTGGTTACATACAGAGGATGGCATGGTACAATCAGATGGGGACGACACCAGGAAGGCTTCATAGAGGTTCTCAGAGAACTGCTTGACAAGGCCTACAGGGAGGAGACAGCCCCAAGGAATGAGACTCACCTTATTTTTCACCTCACTGAATGAAATAACCTCAGCAGGGCAGCATCAGCTCTGGCCTCGGAAGCTCAGCCTCAGACAGGAGACATGGCCTCCCTGGCACACAGGGTCACATCTATGCTCCCAAGTGCCAAAGTCAGAACCTGTGCCCATTCCAGCAGTCTCCCGCCCTATCTACCCTATTTCTGCATCATGTTCTTCACCAACGCTTCAGCCTTTACAGGGGACAGAAGGGAGATGCAGGCCTCTGAGACTCACCATTGATGAAGCGAAGGCTGGGGCCATACAGGTAGTAGTCCTGGAGGTAGTTATCCCTGGCACGACTGTCTCGACGCCTCAGCACCTCCTCCCAGCCTGCCACGGCCCTGACAAACGCGAGGTGATCACTCCCACTCTCCCGGCTCAGAACAGCCTTGGCCTGGGAGACAGAAATGTGCATCAGCCAAGCAGCAGCCCCTTCCCTGACCGCTTCCCACCTTCCTTGAGGAGGAGCTCCTCACCTTGTCCACCTCTGCACGGTTTTGCAGGCTGCTGCTGAAGGGGTCCCGGGTGAGGCAGGAAACAATGACGAGCAGGGGGTGGAGGCAACGGTAGATGGATGCCAAGACAATGGCCTTTGCCAGCCGAGGATCTGTGGAGATCTGGGCAAGGCGCTTGCCCAAGGTGGTGAGGGCTTCTCGCTGGTCCAGCACTCCTGCAATAGAGCATGATGGCTTATCCCTCGGCTCCAAGTGGGGACAAAGTGGTGGTCAGTGGCTTGGGGGAGCCAGGAGAACCCATCTAGTGGGCGTGGAAGACCTGGCATAACCTCCAGAAGAGGGATACAGCATAAGTGACAGCAATAAGCACCCAGAATCTCCCAGGTCTAACTGACCTGAGGCCAGATGACAATTAACAAGAGTCAAGCTATGAAGTCCGGATCACAAAGGTCCTTCCTTCCCTGCCATTCCCCTCTTTTCTATTTTTAAACCTTGGGAAGTTCTCACCACTTCTTGAGCAGAGCAGCGTGGGAAATAAGACAGCACCACAATGTGTGTGGTTTGGGAAGTCTCTATCAGCTGCCATCCCTATCTAGGGACAGACCTGCCCAGTCTGTCCCACAGGATCCTGTCCCAGCTCCCACTTCCCATATTTAGACAGCAAACATGTTTTCATCACACCCACACCAGGACACAGCCTTAGCTCACCGATCTCCTGCAGCAAGATCACTGCTTCATCCACAGCTTTGATGTCAGGGCTGTCCAGAGCTTTGGAGAGAAATTCAACTGCCTGCAACACAGCAGGGGGAAGGGAAAAGGAAAAAAAAGGGCATGTTTCCCACACAGGAGCATGAGAGAGCCCTCAGGAGCCCACTGGCCTGCCCCAGGGCCCCAGACTGCAATGGTTCCCTCTTTGTTTGCCTACAGGGATATGAGCTCAGCCCTCATTTCTTGCAGTCTTTTAGACATACTCTGTAATCTAAGTAATCTATACATTTCCTGGTTGTAACTTCCCTAGACACCACTGAGAGCATTTAGGAAAGCAAGAACTAAAGTCATCAGCATCGTGGAGTCTTCCTACTCATGCGTGTGGTCAAATCATGTCTCTAACTGGCACCAGGCAGACTGCCGGTTCACTCGGCTGCAGTCCTGCAGGCAGGTACTGTGCTTACTGTTTTCTCTGGCATGTGGATCTTGGCCTGAACCACCAGGTTCTCCAGTGGAGTGCGCAGGATCTCTGGAACCTGATAAGTTGGCATCTTGTCCAGGCGGCTGCGTGGGAAGAGGTGATAGGCAAATCCTGACTGACAGCGACCAGCACGCCCTCGCCTCTGCACCACATTTGACTTGGACACCCACACTGTTTCCAGGCAGGACACCTAGGGGAAGAGGGATCAGGCATGAATGCTCTCATAGCTCTCTGTCTTCTTTAAATGCAGCTTTCCATCCAGCCTGCAAGCCTTTAGCAGACTCTAGCAGGCAGCAGTGCGAAGGCCTGAACTGCTCAGTGCATGGATGAGACCCTAATGCCATCTGCTGGACACCTGCCTTGGCTCCACATCACACCCCAGAACTACCAGGGGCTCCTCACACCGAGACATACCCTGCAAAGCATGGTCCCTGCACACCAGTCCTGCTGCCTGCAGCACAGGCACTGCAGGGGCTGCAATGAACTGGGTTAAAAGCAGGCAAATATACGAGGGTTGGGTTTAAACTAGAACTGGTGTTGAAGGTGTGAACTATCACCCAGCTATGTCACAGGATGTTCTAACACGGGGAGGGGAAGGGCAGCAGTGTAGAGCCAGAATGCAGGACACAGCACCACCAGAAACATGGTTTGAGAGCAGCATACTCCCCCCTCTTAATGGTGACTAACAAGCTAAAGGCATGGGGGGTCAAGACAGCTTCAGACAAGACACCTAAATAGGTCAGAGCTGCCCTGCTTTGGCTAGAGAGGTTTATAATGAAATCACAGAAAAAGGCAGAAAGCAAATGGAAAAGCTACAGTGTAACAGACTGCATGGGTGCAGGATTTCCCTTCAATTTCTTTGAAGACAACAGACTTTTGCCTGCTCAGCAGAAGTCTATGGGGAGCCTGGCAGGGAGCTTATAAAGGCAAAATGTTCTCTGAACGATGAGTCAAACGCTCTGTCCCCAAACAGGGACACAGCACCAGTGCTTCAGGTTCCTAATGGGAAGTGGCTCTATCACCCCGTTAATGGCATCTCAAATGTTGCTCTGAAAACAGCCACTAGCTCCAGTACATTCCAGAATCAAGAAAGCAACAGTACCTTGGTCTTTAGATCATAGCGTTCCTCCTTGTGCGTGCCACTGTCCACCACATGGACAATGTCATTGATGGTGATGGAAGTCTCGGCGATGTTGGTAGCCAGGACAATCTTCCTGACACCAGGCGGAGGCCTCTGGAATATGTTTTGCTGGTCCATCATGGGGATGTTGGAGTGCACTAGGAAATAAAACTGGTCAGTCTTCCTCTGCTGTGCTGCTTTTGCAGTACAAGGCCAAGGTACAAGGGTTACGAATCTCTGCCTTCTTGTACCATTACCCCCCGCTTCTAGAAATACAGGCTAGAAACGGGGACAGCACTTGTAAATATTCATTGTCAGCAGTTTCCTGCCAGCCAGACCCCAGGAAAAGTCTGGCACACACCATTTGGGAAAGCTCCATTTCAGCTGCTTCAAACTGTGGCTCAACATCAGCAGGAGCCCCAGTCACCACCTCCCATCCAAGATATGTCAACAGCACCACCAGAACATCCCTGGGCCCCAAGCAGAAGGCCCACTCCCTCCCCCACTCCCATTCTGCAGCTACCCCTTGTCAAAAGACCAAGGGGCAAGGGAGTGGGGTGTCCTATAACCATTTGGTTTCACTTGGTCAAGAATGGTTAGCAGCAAGGGCCTGTAACTATTCTACATCACACATTTGCCGTATTAGAGATCAGTGATGAGGAGAAATTTCCAGCAGCCACAGGGAACAGCAGGGGAACACAAGAACATACAAGTTTTCACTAAAGAACACCTGCATTTACTGGCAACTGAGCTGCTCAAAGTTGTGCTCCTGGCTGGCCTCATTTGACATTGAAGAGGGAAGACAAAACCCAAAGAAACCAACCCCCAGATTCTTACAGCTTTGCAGAGTAATACTGCCTTTTGGTTTAAAATTTTTCTCCCAAGATAACAAATTCACTAACCTAAGCTGACCTACAGAGTACATCTCCATCCCACAGAACAGGTCTTGATGATCTTTGTAGGCTCAGCATGCAGCTACAGCAAGACAGAATTTGGCAGTTTCCTCCTTGCCTAATTCTGAATTGCTGGAGGCAAACAGGAAACTGGTTTCTTTGATCACATACAGGTTTGGATGGCCTCTGCTAGGAGCAATTATTTGTGCTTGACATGCACAATTACACAACAGATACATACATCAGAGCACACAAGCTCGCTCTGCAACAGAGTTCAACATCTGAAGGGGCCCATCAAGTCAACTGGCCTATCCATTCTCCTGAATCCTGGGGAGGAAAGGTCTGGCCCTGCAATCTCACCTGGCAAGACAAGGTATCGGCTGTTCTGAGACCCAAGCATCTCAAGCAGGCGCTGCTGCACTCCTTTGATTTCCTGCCAGCCAGGGAGGAAGCAGAGGATCCCACCTGAAACAGAGCAAGAGTTAAGGAAAAGCAACTTAGGAATCCAAGTGCTCTTCCCCAGTTGCAGACACAGAAACAGCTTCTGCTGCATGAAAGAGACACCCACTATTTCCCCAACTCCACAGCAACCTTTAGCCCAAGAAACCCAAAGAAAAGAAGGGCCTTGGTGTGTAATGCCCCCTACCAGCTGATCTCTAAGGAAACCTGCATTATTCTTAGCATCAACGAATGACAGCATCCTGACCTGTATCAGAAATAGTATGGCCAGCAGGACTAGAGAAGTAACAGTCCCCTTGTACTCGGCACTGGTGAGGCCACACATTGAATACTGTGCTCATTTCTGTGCCCCTCACGACAACAGAGACACTGAGGTGCTGGAGCAGATCCAGAGAAGAGCAACGGAGCCAGTGAAGGGTCTGGAGCACAAGGCTTATGAGGAATGGCTGAGGAAACGGGTTGTTTAGCCTGGAGAAGAGAAGGCTCAAGGGGGACATTACTGCTCTCTACAACTACCTGAGGTTGTAGCAAGGTGAGGGTTGGTCTCTTCTTCCAAGTAACAACTGACAGGACAAAAGGTAGTGGCCTCAACCTGCACCACTGGAGGTTTAGACTGGATATTGGGACCAAAAGGGTAATCAGGCACTGGAACAAGCCGCCCAGGAAAGTGCTGGAATCACTGTCTCTGGATATGCTCAAAAAACATGCAGATGAAGCCCTTAGTGACATGGTATAGTGGGGGACTTGGCAGTCCTGGGGTAATGGTTGGACTTTATAACCTTAAAAGATCTTTTCCAACCTAGTTGATTATGTGATGGCAGATCCAGACATTATACAAAATGAGACCCAGGGAAACATTTGTCTAGACTTGATACTTGCTATGTGGTATCTACTTCTGTGCGCTCATTAGGACAAGGTTTTATAGGCAGAAAAAAAAAAAATCAAGCCACAGGCAGTTTGAGAGGCAATACCTACTGCCATTGAAATACTTAAAACTCTTAGAAGTCATCTGAGAGTCCTGCCTTCTTCACAAAAACCTCCCAGGCAAAGATTTTTAACAAGGATGGAGCTCCAATACAGAACTAAATTGCACAGCACAAGGTTGCAAATGCTGGAGCTCAGGCAAGTCTTGCCCTTCCTCCCCCATCCTGCCAGAACAGCTGGATCCTGCGACAGTAACACTGGGACACTGAAGACTCAGATGATGTCTTAGCCAGATTCAGAACCCGCTCATGCCGCACTGCTTGAGACTACTCAGTTAAACAGGAATTCAAGGTGGCCTTGCAGAAGTCAGCTCAGCATCATGTTCTCTCTGTGAAGAGTCTGGGCTCTGCAAGGTTCACTCTCCGCTGCTGCAAAAGGAAAGGGCACACAGGCAAGACAGAACCTACCTGGCTCTCCATGGGCATCAATCTGGAGTACGAGGTCAGTGATGAGATCAAGATCAAGGACACATTCATCATCCGATTGCTGGATAGAACAGGATGACACATGCAGATAAATAAGCAGCAATCTAGCAGAGAGCAGAAAGGCACACAGCTTCCCAGAGCATCTTCTAGAGAGAACAAATGCCTGTACTTGGACAGTTTGCCCAAGACTAGGAGCCAGGAACCTCAGGAGCCTGGTTTTGACTCCATCTGGAACCTGCTCTGGTCACAACTGCTGCCAGTTTCCTCTGCTGCGCAGTGAGAATATACAGTCTCTTTTCCTTCTCCAGACTTGGAAGCTACTCAAGATTTGTGTACCTCTACTGAACAATATCTAACAAGTAACAGAAATTAACATGAAATTCTGGTGGACAGAACTGTGCCATATGCACCTGGGACTTTAAAGCCACCGGGCACAGAGCAGCAGTTTTTAAATCTCTCAGTAATTTGGAACGTACCTATTAGGCCAGCTTAAAAGAGCACAGGTAAAAAATCCCATCCACAACAGAAAGATTGCCCCGAAGGCAACGGGACACCCTGGGCAAGTCTGCTGATGAGACAAAAACTGGGAGAAGTGGCTGATCTACCAGATGGCTGCTCAGCCACAGGGAGGGACTGCTACAGGCTGCAGAAATGGGCTGACAGCTTCTAGTCCAGCAGGCTGGACCAGGTAATGTCTAGAGGGCACTGACAACCTCAGTGATTCTGTAACTCCATGACCCACAACTGAAGTGAAATTACCCACAGCAAAGAGTATGTGTCTGGAGGGCATTTTCCAGAGGAACAGTAAGACTAGCTGCAGTCAGGGAATTCAGTCACACAGGTCGGTGAGCACTTAGGTAACAGACTGCTGGGAAGTCTTGGACCAGGCTTGCACAGAGTATGCAAACATTCAAACCTGCACCTATGTGTATACATAGGGAAGTACAATGAGCTGTTAGCTTACTCAAATATAAACAATCTTCTCATTAAAGAGGGACAAAAGTAACTTAGGCCCAAATCTGAAGTCATCTTTATCCATAATTTAATCAAAATACTCTAGGATTCCACTAAGCTGACTACCTCATGAGGGTTGACATGGAATTAAAGCTCAACAAACACTGTCCAACAACTGCAGGGAAGAGGGAGCAGTTCCAAGCCCAAACCCTCCCCTGCTGACATGCCAGAAGTCAGTGCCTCACCCAAGGGAAACAGCATAACCCACTCACCCACCTTGATCTCATAGTGCCGGTGTCGGTGCCGGCCCAGCTTGGCCAAGATCTCCTCCAGATAGTATTCCTTCACTGGGTACATGAAACCTGGCACCTTGACCACAGGGCAATCCCCAAAATAATGTGAGAAACGTTGATTGTCTCCTGTGGCACTCATTAAGACCAGGCGCAGGTCAGGGTTAAGCTTCTGGATGCCCTTGAGCAAGATGAGCAGGAAATCAGTGTTGACATCTCGCTCGTGGACCTCATCGACCACAACGTGGCTGACACCCTCCAGGCTGGGGTTCCCCTGCAGCTTACGCAGCAGGATGCCCACGGTGCAGAAGAGGAGGGCTCCTCCCCTGGCAGGTGGCTTGCTCTCCAGTCGCACCTGGTAGCCCACGTTCTTCCTCATGTTGGGACCCAACTCTTGTGCCACACGCTGGGCGACTGATATGGCGCTGATTCTCCTTGGCTGGGTGATCACGACATTGCAGCGGGCACCACGTCCCTCCAGGATGTAGTGTTCCAGCAGGAGCTGAGGGATCCTGGTGGTTTTCCCACAGCCTGTATCTCCTGCTATTACCACGACAGGGTTCTGCTCAATGGCCGATAGGATGGTGTCCTTGTGAGGATCTACTGGCAGTGGGTGGCTCTCCTGCCATGAGGATCCTCTCCTTTTCCAGAGGGCCAGGAGATTCTGGCTAAGGCGTACTTCTTCTGCTTCCAACATAGGTATATATGTCTTCCCTGTGATTGCATCACTTATGGCACCAGATTCCTTGCTCAGATTCATCATGTCATCTGCAATCCGGGGCCTGGATTCCCTGATGTCCACTGGATACTGGGAGAGACAGAGAAAGCTGTCAGGGACAAAAAGATCAGTACTGGTCCCGAGAAGGACCAGGAGGAAGAAGTGCCTGGAACAGACTCAGCCTGACTGGCTTTGCAGTCACCATGAAGTTTTGCCAAAGTTTTGTCAGATTTTAGGTAACTCAACCACTTACATTCTGAACTGAGGTTATTTAAAATGAGAATTATCTTGGGCAGCTCTCTGCATTTTCCTCATTGCATCCCCTATTTTAAGAGGGGTATTAATGCTGACAGGCACAAAACAGTAACTTAAGCTTTCCAAGGCAGTGGCTACACTGCATGCAAGTGACTCAATGGGCCCTCAAAGACAACTTTTGGAAACTATCGAGTTACACCCCACCCTTCTCCCCCTCAGGAAGCCCAGACATGTAACTCGTACAAAACATAAGCATTCAGCTAAGCCAGAAATACTCTATCTTGGCAGAAGAAAAAACAGGAGTCCCACATCCCACAGGAAGAACTAAAAGGACCAACAATAGGTCACAAATTGTCAAGAACACAAATCAAAGCATTGGCCCAGATGTTTGCAGGACTAGAAGTTCTGCTACAAATCAGTACTTCTGGATTCAGCCTTATTCAGAGACACAGAGCCCTTCCTTTCATGCACAGTGTGACAGCTCACGTTCATGAAAGCATGGTAGGCAGACCAAGTTCCTTCAAGATGCTGCTGGTTTTCCAACATTTTTCACCCTTAGTTCAGTCACTTACAGCAGGTCATTCAGAAGCAGCTGCTTTGTCAGAGTCTTGGCTTTTAGTGAATGGCCTTGAGTGAATGTCCTACAAAGGATGTTCACTACTGCTTGTTTGCTTTACAGCATCTCTAAAGATACTGTGAAGATCACCCGAGATCTTTACTGTTCAGGCCCAAGCATACCACATCAGTGACATGCCCACTTCCAAGCACAGGCATTATCTTCCATGACTTCAATAAGCTCCACACATTTGCACTGAGCTATGACCAACCTCATCTTACCTTAGTGCTAACTCCTGCTTTGACAGTGAATGCTACCTAGGAACCCTTTCTTGGCACTGCTTCAGCTCCCATGGGTGTCTGAGCACCACTGGTCCACCAGGAAGAGGGATCTCCTGGGTGGAAGCTCCACCAGCTGCCTGGGGACCTGCACCCATCACTAATGTACAACACTGTGACAGACGCTGTCAAGGGTGTGTGCTAGTAGTACCAGTACTTGGTCCATGTAAAGCTACAAGGCACAACAACAAAAGAGTTTAATGGTACCAATACCTGCACAAGGCAGCATTCATAAGCTTACAAAGGAGACCAAAAGTGCACTCTGTAACAACCCAAAAGCCAAATAATGCACACAAACATCACAGATGCATACAGAGAAGGCCCACTGCCCAAAACTGTCCTTCCTTCCCCAAAGGTCAGCAAAGACTGATCAGGTTTTGTGGCAATCTATCAAGCCATGAATTCCCTCAACATTCTAACACGAAGCTTTCAACCACATGTAATTCCTGAAGTTAAACAGGATCAGCCAAAGGTGATTCTTAGACAGCTGAGCAGGCCTTACGTGATTCAGATAGTTCTCAATCTTGCGCAGGGTTGCCTCAGGGACTTTGATGTGGCAGGGTTTCCGCTGGTTCTCACCAAGCTCCCGCAGCGAAGTCATGTTGTACATAGCATGGCTGAGGGGGTTGTTGTTCTTGTCCACCAAGCCAAGGCTCTACAAAGGAGGAGGCAAACAATGCTGTCAGGTACAAGACTGCTGCATATAAAGTGCTGGTATATAGAGCATGTAAGCTCACTCCTTACCCTGTGTCCCAAATCTATCACTTCCTGCTTTAGCCATAGCAAGAAACAAAACACGATCTCACCTCAATTCACTAGTGAAAATGACACACTGGAGCCAAGTGGTACTTGCTCCCAAAACAATGCTCAAACAAAGGTCTTAAAGAGACCCACAAAAGCAACAGCAGTCACAGCTGTATCTGACAAAACCCTCTTGCAAGGACTAGTAGCTCTCTTGCTATGGTACTGATAATGTTGTGCCAATTCAACAGTTAGTCCTACACCATTCTTGGATGTCCCCTCTACTGACTCTAGGGTCTAGCAGCAAAATGTTTGGATTAATTCATCTACAAGAATGAGAAGATAAGTCTGATTCAGTAAACAGCAGCAAGGTAGCAAAGAGAACAAGCTAACAGTTCCAGGTGATCCCTACACATCACTATTTGTTGAGGGCTCAAAACAAGCATAACAGCCTTCACAGGTCAGACACTGAATGGATACAACAGCAGCACACCCTGAATCCTAAGATTTGGAAATCCATATTTATTAAACTAGAAGTCAAGGATTAGAAAGTTTCAGGCATCACTCTGCTCAAAAATGAAGTCAGGCGCAAGGAGCCTCTACTCAGACCAGTTGATACAGGATGTAGGAGCTATATGCACTTACCTTCAGCTTCTGGCAGGCCAGTGCTGCTGCTTTGTTTTCTGCCTCCACCTTGCGACGGCCTTTGGCAGCAAAAGTCATGGGACAGGGCCAGCGGAGCGTGAGCTTGCAGATCTTGGTCTTGGTGCCTACTGTACGGAACTGCATATATTCCTAAGAGACACATCAAAAACAACAGACATGGGGAGGTGTGAACAGCCTACATAACTAGGCAGGCATTTCCAAATACACCTCAATATTTTTGGGCACAGCTTAATTTGTTGGGGGTTTTTGCTTGTTTGCTTTGATTATTTTTTTTTTAAGCAGTTCAGTAGAACAGGTTTACTGCACCCAGTTGAACCTCCCCAGCTCACAAGGCACTGGCTACACCAAAGTGAGAGCAGGCAGCTGTATGGAGAACATCACTAAAAGCCTATGGGGTGGAGCACAGCTACTGTTTGCTAAGCACATGAGGTCTGGAAAGGAGGTGGGTGACACATACCAAGGAGGAGGATCACTAGATACTGGCAAGAACTGAGTTGCGGAAAGATTCCACCAGCACAGAAATTACACATTGCTCCAAGTAACCAAACTTGTGTTTGTTGCAGATATATGGGGAAATGCAAACCTACTGCCTTCAAAAATATTCCCCTTAACTCAGACAGCTGCTCCTCTATTGCCCTGGCCTCAAGTAACAACATTCCTCATGTTTCTATTAAAATATTCCCTCAATTCTCACCACAAAGTCTTTTCCTTGCTCTTCAGACTGATTTTTCTAAATCTGTTTTTAATTTCCATTCTCTCCCTAGTTCCCAGCTGCCCCCCAAAAACATCCAAGGTGACTCCAGTTGGGAGTCTTTGAGCTTCATCCCTGGCACGAGTCAAACAGCACCTTACCTTGACTGTGGAGGAAGAGGTTGCAATCTGAATCACTTGGGCCAAGAGATTTTTGGGAAGTGGGAACTGCGTCAGGGCACGGATGGCAGTGTTGTCATCTGTCATTTCAATGGAACTCCCTCCTCGGCTAGATGGGAGATGGAAACAGTTGATATACAAATATCTGCTCCAGGCTCAAACCTACTCACTTTATGCCTCCTACTGAGGTCCTGAAACTAAGTAATTAAAGGTACAGATAAGTCTTGATCATCTGAAAAGTCAAGCTGTATCTTGCTACTGAAATCTGTCAGTCCTGTAACAATCACCCAGTCCAGCAATGCCACCTACCAAAAAGCAATGAAATCTTTAGACTAACACCGCAAACCTGACAACACCAACAGCTTTTAACAGATTTAAGAAATAATTCTGAATACAAAGAGCATCCCTAAAATCAACCTCTACCATCAGGTCCTTAGATATTTTACTCCTGTTGACTACTAAAAATCCAAGATTTGTGCTCATAAATATGAAGTTAAGCAAGCAACTATAGTGATGAAAAGGAGCAGATTCAACATTGCCCTCAAAACCATGGTGGTCAAAAAAGGTCTAAGTGCACAATTTCTGGGAATAGAAATCATTTTAGACCCAGAAGAGTCAGGCAGGCAAGTAATAAGTAGGCAGCAATCTATCCAGAAGGAAGACCCCAGAGAAGAAGCCTGTGCATCCCCTCATGAGGACAATAGGGCATGAAACCAGGCTGCCTAGCTACTGCTTGCTTAGGAACCGTGCAGTAGCCAGTGTTCAGCCCCTCTACAGGGCTCACCAGCAACATGGGAAGCTGCAGCTCAACTATGTTGAACTGCAGAAGCATACAAGCTGCTAAAGTCTCCCATTAGCTGCTAAGCCAAGGCAGTAATCAGGGCAGACATACCTTGGATCTCTGCCTGGGGTTCGAGCATCCGGATGTGCCATAGGCAGGTAATCAGAAACATCGATTGCTTCCTCTTCCAGCTCTCCTTCCTCCAGTTCCCCTTCCTCTAGCTCCCCTTCCTCCAGCTCCTCTCTTCTCATTGCTTTAGGCATCCTGCCCTGTTCCATGGGCTGGATGGCATCATCTGGCTCCATCCGTCGCCAGCAGGTTGACAAGTCAGCAAGAGACGGTCCAGACTTGGAGCGCCACTTTCCCTCTGAGCACCACCTCTCATCCGGACAGCCAAGCTGGTCAGCAAGGAGACGGTACTTTGCAGCATCAAAGAGCTCATTTCTAGGCCCCAGCAAACCCCAGCCCTACAACAGAGAAATGCATTCATTGTTAGCTGCAGTAAAGAGACAGAAGTGCTCACGGCCAGTTTGGATGGGATTTGGAGCAGGCTGGTCTAGTGGAACATATCCCTGCCTGTGGCAGGGGGTTGGAACTAGATGGTCTTTAAGGTCCATTCCAATCCAAACTACTGTGTGATTCTATGAACTGCAGGAAATCAAACCACATCTGGTAAAGGAGAGAAATGCAGGAGCAACTTCTTTATACCCCACAGAAAAAAAGAAAAAGGACTTTCAGAAACTTAAAGCTTTTCTCCTACCATTTATTTCTTAAGAAAGGGAATCTGTCCACTAACTTCACTTCCCAAGGCCCAACTGCTTAGCATCTCATGGCTTGTTTGAAAGACTGGGCCAAGATTTATCAATATTTTACTATCGACTATATTTAGCATACTGAAGTTTTGAAACCTACCTTGGATGATTAAATGCATCTCTCTTTGGAAAGCCCAGTCTAAACAAGCATAATCTTGCATAACACAAGATGAGAGTTCAGGGAATGGTTCATCTCCTTTCATTTCACAGGAACAATTATTTGCATAAGCAGTAGTACGATCTCCCTAACCTAGTGGCTTTTGAAACAGAACAGTTCCTAATCACTGCTGGCTTACCACCTGCATTTAGAACTGAACCTTACATGAAGCCCCAAGCATACCTAAAGTGCAACATGTGCCATGTTTTACTAGACCACTGCAATAAATTAGAAGTTACCTCTTTAGGCCTCTCAGTGGCCATGTATCACACAAGACTGCATTATTTCATGCTGTAGGAGTGCCTCAGTCAGCAAGAATTCACTTTGCCAGCTTCTGTACTCAAAGCCACTACATTCAGACACTCTCTGCACCAGTTTAGACACTACCACTTTTCTTGAACTGATGACTATTTATTTAAAGCATTTGTAGCTATTTCTGTAGCTTCCCATCATGAGTATCTTCTGTTAGGTTACAGGTTTAGCTGGCAAAGCACCAGATAAAGCTTTGTATGTTGGATCTGTGGCTTCAGAGTGTGGAGTTTTAAAGTTCTAAACTGAAGTACAGTTTAGCCATTTCCAAAATCTGGGGAAAAACAGAGTGTAAGCATAGGTAAGACTTTTTTCCCTTGAAAACCTGCAGGCTCTCAAAGAAATTAGGGAACAATGCTTTTGTTGCCCACTGACTAGTTAGGCTGAAACAAGACTATATTTGCAGTGAATGAGCATCAACCATGCTTCAGGCTGGAATGAAGTCAGTCAGTGAAACAGGTTTTGCTAATCACAGAATTAAGGAAACCAGCCTAGAAACAGGGGCCAACTGAAGAAAGTTTCATGCTGCAAATCTTAACCTCTGAAAGCTAGTTATTTCTTAATGTAGCTTTCTTGATTTACAAGCAAATCAAAAAGCTCTCATTGTTAGAGCATCTGCAGCATCTTTTCTAAGCTCCTTAGTGGGAAAATATCACTGCTCGTACTACATACCTGAATGGGAAACTCCAAAACCAACTTGCCTGAGATTAGAGACAACAGTCAGTGGCAGAGCTGAAGACAAAACTGCATCTTATTCTCAGCTATGTAACACTATCTTCAATGTGACATTTATAACTACTGTAATTGCTTGATACTGGCAGTGCACAAATATCGACTGTTTCCAGCCATAAAATAGCAGCAGATTAGCATAACTTTAAAAGAGTAATCGTAAAACAGAACATGTGATCACCACACTATGGCTTACATAAAGAGGGAACAAGAGCCTCCAAGTACTGTGCTTGCTAACACACACTGTTAGCCTGACACAAGTGTAAGTTAGTGAATGGTAACAGCAAGTATACCTGAGAGAAGCTCTACTAGCCACAGATGCTGAGACTAAGACAAAAGCTGATAATGATCTAGGGCATAACAAAGGTCAGAACTCAATTTAGTGAGTTCACACCTGGCTGAAGCAAGTGGGCTTTTATACTCAAATGGATTCAGAGAGCACAAGACTTCACCCTCTACCCCTTATTAACAGAGAAGCCAATTAAGAAAGGGAACAGGTAAAAAGAGAGAAAAGTCAGAAATTACATTGCCAAAATGGACAAGGCCTGCACACTCAAAGGCCTGTTTGCTCAAGATGAAGAGAAGCATAAGCTCACCTTGAAGAGCTGACATGCTGCAGCTGCTGCCTGCCTTTCAGCATCGATCTTCTTGGTCCCATAGCCTTCAACTTCCACATTCTTAGGCCACTTTATATGCAGAGTGACTTTCTGAAAAGCAAATATAAGCAGCAAAGTGAGACAGCAGAGAACAATCCCTCTCCTCCAGCAGGAACATACCTACTTCAAACATCTCTGAACTCTAGGCAAAGAAGACAACTACAAATGGAAAATCTCAAGCAAACCACTTATTTGGTCACTTTTATGAGAAGCTCCATTCCAGTCTTGTAGGAAGAAGAGCCTGAAAAAGGGACAAGAGTTGCTCGCACTCACGCAGAAGCTGCAGGTCTGGGCCAGACCCAGAAGCCAGGCTGACTGCCAGCACAGTGCCACATACTCTGGGCCGGAGTTTCACAGGCTGCAATGTGGCAGCTCAGAGGAATCAAATGCCAACAGCTCATTACAAGAACAATTCAGATTCAGTTAACTGTTCTTATGTATAGTGCAGCATACCAGACCATGCCTGGGAAGCACCACTCACCCTCCAACACACTTCCAATTGTACTGGCAAGCAAATCTTCCTAACTGCTTCCTTATTCTAATTTTAACCAGCAGCACATTGTACCACAGTTACACATGCTAACATACTCATCGGGCACACAGGAACCTAGCCTTCAGTACATGCTGCCCAACACAAGCTATTAAGAGAACTAACAGTACCACCAGAGCTCCTCTTACGCCAGTGCAGTCGGATGAGAGCACTGAAAAGCCTGCAGAGGCAAAGAATGCTGAGAGCTGAACCCTGTCCTTTAAAAAAAAACCACTCCAGATCAAGAACTTGTTTTACTCTTGGACCTGCAGATGCTGTAGCTGAGTTTCTGCAAGGCTCAAAGGAGGGAAATGCCTAAGGAATTCTCTCCTGTTTCTACAGCAGAGATGAAAGGTGGCATTTCAGTCTGCTGGGAAAACCCCACCTATAAGGCTAGCAAAAAGGCTCCTGACTTTTCAACAGTCTACAGCTGGCTGGCTGCCTGCCAGCCATCTGAATCTCATCTCGCTGTAGGAAATTGCTGCGTACTTTGCCTAGGGGCTAGGCATGAAAAGGCACAGATCTGATGAGAAAAAAAATTGTCTCATGAAGGCCAAGTTACTTGGTGCTCATGAAAAAACCTTGTTCGCTTCCAACTGAGACTTCTCCAGGTTGTTTCACCCATGCTTCCATTCCCAGACACTTCCTGGGTTGTTGGGTTTTGGCTATGTTTGGGGTTTTTTTTGTGATTCAATCCTCATTTTTTACAAGAGCTCCTTCTTTAGTTGTTGTTTTTGTTTCTAATCTGAAGTTATCCTCAACGTTAATCTATTAAACACTAACCAGAATGTGAACTGATTACACAAACTAAAGTGATGAAGCATTGGTTATGGCATTACAAAGTTTAAGTTAGGAAACTGCATTACTGCTCAAGGAAGAAGCAAGAAAAAACAACCCACAAATAAAAAAGGAACTCTAAAGTAATTATTACTTATGTATTGCATAAAATGCAGGGATGCTTAAAAAGGATGTGGTAATAAAAACTGTCTGGGAAATTTCAGACAGAATGCTATTGGAAAATGTTAATCCATCAGAACTGAATCTTTTCCTGGAATGTATGTTGCAGTTAAACTTCAGCTGGGAAGTGCTCTCAGCAATAGAAGGAGAGCTGGTATGATAAAAGAAGGCAAGGCCTTGAACAGAAAGCACCCATCGGTTAAGAACTTCTGCTCCGTTAATAGCAGAAGTTTATAGCAGTTTTGGATCTGGACCTCTCGCATCCCAGTGAGAGCTCAAACCACTTGGCAAACTGTTTGCTTGGAACTCCTCTGCTTCATTTCACAAAAAAAGAAAAAGGAGTCCGTATTTCATTTTGCCCTTAAGTAGGATTAGAAGCCTCCCTTCTCTGCAAACACATTCTTCTCTGCTGATTGCAACTTAGCATTGTAGGCTTAAGCATTTGTTTTATTAGAGTCTACAATAAAATCCAGGCCTACTAAGGGCTAAAGTATGGCATTTACATTTTTATTTTCTAAGGTAGTCGGATACACATCTAAGTGCAGAATACATGCCTCTGCTGAGAAAAGCTGGTTCCAGAAAGCTATTTAAAAAGAAAAAAATCCACCTTTACATGTGCAAAAGGAGGATAGCACCTACCTGTTAAAAGTATGTGAAAATAAAGAGAAACAGGAAGACATGAGAACATTTTCTTATTTGAAAGATCACATAACTGGAATTAAAACACTTCTGTAATTTTCCCTACTACAGAGTTACTTCTTGGACTAGCAGCTTTCTTGGCTCACTTCCCACTCCATGTGCCACACACCTACCCACCACCCATCCCAGCCCAACAGGATTACCTTTTTTCTTGGCCCATTGGTGTGGATATACACCAGCTTGTCCCTTGCATGAGAAATGCCCAGGGCTCGTCCAATCACGCTGTTGAGCAAGTTTTTAGGCTGTGGAAATTCTTTTAATAAGTCTCTGGAATCTAAAAGAAAAAAACAACAGAGGAACTAAACGTCTCAGAATTCTTGTGCAGTCCTGTTCAAAGACATGTTCTGACACCTGCTTCACTGCAGCTCTGTAAGCATTCATGTCTCTGAGGTTACAGATAGAAAACTAAGCAGAGGTATTAAGTGGTTCACCTACATCTCCAGGCATCAGCAAAACAGCACACAGTACTGCAAAGTCTTCTGAGCTTCAAATGGAAGATGACAGACACTGCAAATCCAAAATGGGCAGCAATACCATATGTGCCATTCTTCTCCCTAAGTGCACAGGCTGCTTCTCCCCATCCTCTTTTAAAAGTATTGATATCCCCTACTTAGAACTGCAGCACTCACAGACTCACTCCGTGATTCAGTGGCACTAACAATCACCTAACAGTCTGGAAAGACTTTTTTCTGCAAGAAAGAACATAGTATCAACAGGAAAAACACAACAGACTATATATCGAATCTGAATATACATATCCTAGCACAGATAGCACACAAGTTCTACTACTGGCTGGATCTAGAGTGTAACATGAAATAACATTAGGAGGCTTCTCCCTGAATTTGACTGAGATGGCTTGGTTAGAGGCTGGAAATGCAATTTCGCACTCACTGCTCAGAGAACCCCCGGAAAGAAGTTTGCCAACAGTCTTTGGAGAGAAACCAGCCCAAGGAGGAAGCAGGGAAGCAGTGCCAGAGGCAGCAGGTATCGATGGCAGGTAGGACTGGTCAGCACAGGTCCCCTGCCCTGATGGATGAGACTATGGCACTTCCAAGAGGGAGATATTAGTAGATCAGTTCAAATCACTCATTTGAAAACAACAGTAACAAGACTGCCCCCAGACAGAGCAATGTCTCATCCACCTCATGTTCCAGCCTCCTCCCTGGTGCCAACACCAGCAGCTTTAGCTGGTGAGGAAGCTGCCTCACATGCATTCTTGTTGCACTCAGTACTATAGGGAAGAGCCTTTATTTGAGCAGCAGCCCAAGCAAGATCAGATTAAGTTTAATGTGATAACAATTCCAGAGGTAGTTATGCTACACAAATGGGCAGATCCAACAGCTCGCTGCTGCTGTGAGAGGTAGATACTGCTTCTCCCAGGCTCTGGCACTACTACTACTCCAGCTCTGGCACAAACCCAATCGTACTGGGAGATCATTTGCAGTCCTGATCTGACAGAAAGCTAAACCAGAAAATATAATTACTCAGGTCTTTACTGGGCTCACAAGTAAATCAACCAACTGCACAGTCCTGCAGGTACCCAAAAGGGAAGAGGAATGGGATCTCCACTCCAGCAGCAGCAAGCACAGCCAAGCCCCTCTCATCCTATGTTCAAGCATGCAAAATGCATGCTTCCCAGGCAGTTAGAACTTCACTGGTCTTGCAGGCCACCAATGGGTTTGAGCACTACTTTTTACAAGCTTCTAATTCTCTATGGGTATTCAGGGGAAGCTAAATCATAAGTCAACAACACACTATCACTGGTACCACCATAATCTGGAATTTCAGCTTAAGCTACAAACTTCAAGGAATAATGATCCAAGAGTCACACTCTTGAGACCATCACCAAGATCTGCCATCCCGTTTTGCCGAAACTCTTGACTATGGAGTTGCTGTAATGAAGATACACAATAACCAGCTCCAGAGAAGAAAGCAAGCACTTAAAGAGAGGCTCAGTAACACAGGCATGTGGAACAGACACTCACCAAGAGGTTGCTCAGTGAAGGCAAACTGCAGTTACAAGTATATATTATGAGGGCTCACCCAAAAGCTGTTTCAGGGAAAGCAGCAGAGTTATGCTGTACCACTGCAGGCCCAAACCTTGTCTGACTGTGTTGGGTAACGGAAAGGCGAAAAAAAAAGCACGTTGCTGATCATATCATCCTCTCAAGAAAAAACACACAAAAAAACCCCAACCCAGCATGCTGATCCAGAGCTCAGGAAAAAAGTAATTACTGGTGACATCCAGTTTTGAAGCTTCTTCCTCCAAATCACCTGAATCTCAGAGAAACCACTTTCAGAAGCCAAATGGACCAGATACTGGAATTTGGGTTCCTTAACATATACAGGGAGATGCTGAAATACAACCTCCGTGGCGCGCGATAACATTGTCGGGAGCTGGGTATCATTTGAAGACAGGCCGCACTGTAATTTGACAATTGGCTAATTCTCACTCCCAGCTGTAACCGCCTCAAGTTGGCATTCCTTTTCAACCCAGTACATAGAGGACAAGCTGGAATTTAGGGGGCAGCATCAAAATGAACAGATTAAACCTGCTGCCTGCTCAATCTCCTTTAACTCCATTGATATTGAAAAGACTGTGCAACACACAATGGGCTTTCTGCCACTCTCCTCTGCGTGATGCTCAGCCATGGTATCTCCCATTATAAAGAATAATACAAACAACCCACCGGCTGCTGTTTCTCACACATACGTGGGCAAAATCCTTGGACAATTACAGGGGAATAGGCAGGAAGTAATCTGATTTCTGAATGCTATTTGTCCATGAATTACCTTCTACGTATTGGCCAGGAGAGCATGAAAACGGTCTCAGCCTAACAAAGAACTACAAGCCAATTTTCTGTAATTACACAGCAGATGCAGTATTCCTACCTCCTCACACAGCAAGCACCACTATATTCAGACTTTGACTTGCTCAGGAGAACTGGAAAAGTGACTAAGGCTTTGGCAGCCTGCAGTTCTACTCCTTTCCACATTGCTGGGATGCATGGAGGGAGGAGTAGTAATACAATTCCCAAATGCACTATTAAATTCACTTCATAAATGAGAAATCAAAAATTAAAAAAAGCAACACACAAAGGCCTCTGACACCAGCCTGTATTATTTGGCCTCTAGCTGCTTCCTCTTTTAAAAACAATAACCTGAGAAACTCTATGACAAGTAACAGGCAGAGGTATAAGCACATTGTTTTTAAACACCCTCCAAAAAACAACATGCAATTACCTAACAACAGAGCCAATTTCTCACATTCTGAGATGACTCCTCAGTGAAGACTAAATATTTAATCCATTCTAGAAGAAGGAATAGGATGTCTAAGAAACAAAGCCTAGTTCTGGCTTGCACAGCAGACTGAATTACCAGCAGAGACACAATGTCTTCACAGCTCACAATGCCATATTCAGCAGTACCATCTGACATATCAAAAGCGACTCCAAGCCTTGATGGATTACTCTCAGCCCATTCTTATCCCCAGTTTGAGAGCTGAAAGGATTTTATCTTGCATGAAGCCATGCCTCACTCATAGTTTTTAAAGAAACAAACTGAAATTGCAGAACTGGATTTGCAGAATGTTTCCCTCCCTGCCAGATTGGATTTCTTGGCATCTTCCTCCAAAGAGTGTCTTAGTTCTCTGGATATTTGGGTAGAAATCATTTTAGTGGTAGTCACAGCCCTGCAGAGTCAAGGAGGAGAACCTAATACTCCCAAAACAAAACAGAGTTTATTTTTATACCCAATTCCTATCAAGCCAGAACCACATATGATGTCCAAACCACAGCTCCAACATCATGAAGGAATATTAAAAGCCTGTCTCAGATAGCAAACAACTCAGAATGGGGTTATCAAAAAAGACAATTAACTCACTTAAGTTCCTCAAAGCTTAGCTTTGGCTTAACTTGGTTGTGAAAGTCCAGGGTAATTCCAAGCACCACTGACAGAAACTCCCAACTGTAGCTATTAACCCCAACAGAGCTGACAAAAAGTGAAGTTAAGATCCGATAAAGAGTAAAGACACTTGTTAGGTGCAACAACAGCACATAAAATGGCCTAGAGTCTTGCTCAATGAAACCAGGGGAGCACTAGATAGATTTAAACAGTTTCTCTCTTCCCTGGCGAAGCAACAAACAAGCAGAAAGGACAAACTATTAAACACGCTAGTCATCAAGGTATAAGCCGCCGCAGTAATAAATTCAAGTTAGTGAAGAATACTCCTAACACATCAAAAATTCGCAAGGAGTAAGAAAGCCCTGTGGCCCCATAATATCCACTTCATAAGGAATTAGCCTAGACATGTCTTAGAAGGGAGAGAGAAGGCTCCACCTGGCAGTTTAGCTTGGAGTACACCAAAATACTATTGCTTTTGGGGGGGCTGAGGCTCTTTTAAATCATCATCTAGGATCCTGACCAAGGCTCTTTTCAAGCTACATAGCAATAAAATCTGCACACAGTTCTTGCCTAAACAAGAACAAACTTCTAACTTGGTAAAATTGAAGAGGCTTCTTCAAAAGCAAGTGAGCTCATCAGAGAACAAGAATGACCAATGGCCAACCTGATCCATGGTTAGACCAATGGCCAACCTCCATGCACTGAGGACTCAGTTGGACATAGCCCTGATCAACTCTCTCCAAGACAGGAATCAGACCACACAGCACCCAGAGCTCCAGTCCAACCCCAATGCTTCTGCGACTGAGGCAGCAAACTGAATTAATCTTTCCTAGAGCAAAACAGAGGTTAAGATCACGTAAGTCCCAGTAACAAGCAAGAAGTGCCACAGACCTGGCTGTGCCGGCAGACGAGCTCTCTGCATCACAGAGTCTCCAAAACCCTACCATCAAGGACAACGTAGCAAAGCCTTAGACATTAATCCAAACATAACCCCAGCATTTTTAAGCTGGCCTCAGTTCTGAGTCGATTTCTGTTTGCCTCCAAGGCTAATAACAAAAGCAGTCAAATGAGGAGAGCTAACAAGACATCAACTTATGAGCTGAAGGCTTAGAGCTTGCCCTCAGAAGTAGATTTTTAAAGTAATTTTAATGATCTGTATGTGTTCAAGTAGCAGCTATATGCAGAGCAGATTATGTCAGGACTTTTCATTTGCTCATCTGAAACGCATCTTCTAATATCACCATCCTCTCACCAGAAGAGCCTCCCATGGTCAAACCACCACACAGACTGGAATAATGAGAGAACCAAAGCCCAAAGATAAAAGCACCTAAGCACTCACTGAAAAATGCATGTTAGAAAAAGCATTGAGCAATGAAGTACAAAAGCAGGAAAAAAAACCCCAAACAACCCAAAAACAAAAATCTGTTTACTGCTTTTCTCAGGGAACACCTGAACCAGCTCATTACACAATAATTTGGGGTGGTTTAGCTTTTACTTCATAAGTCAGTTAATTTGCTCTGTTGAACAGCCTGAATGCAAGAACTAAAGACTATCTGTCCCCGAACTACAAAACTCAGCAGAGCTTTTGAAAGGAAAATGGAACTGAGACCCAAAGAGTTCAGAAACTACAGATAGAAATTAATACTTTAACATAAATTAATACTTTAACATCCCACCTGGATGGTGGGAAGGAAGCAGAGAAACAGAAAGATGGGATGAAAATTTTATGTAAGAAACCGAATATCCAAAATGTAAGAGTACAGTCTAAGAAATAAAACTCAAACCAAAACAGTGACTTTAATAGGGAAAATGTAGTAGTTCCAGTGACAGCCTGGATGCAGTATCCTCCAGCACAAAACTACATGTCTTTCCAAACCAGAAGCATTCTTCACCTTTCGTAATCTTGGGTTTTTACAACTGTCAAACAACAGCAAAGCATACTTCCAAATATTCTTTTAAAAACATGTAACAATTCCTTCTGAACTGCAGGAAAATGCTTACTCTTCAAACACCTGAAGCCCATGCCCTCTCCCACCCAGCTCTGCTGTAGGCTGAAGGACTGACATTCAAAAGAGAAAATAAATCCTCCAAGCTTTACACAGAGACATTACCGGTGGCCGGGTTTATGGACGCTGCAAATATTAGGACTGGTGCTTGCAAGAGCTGTCCGTATCTCGATCACCGCGTTTCATTCCACTTAGGCAACAAGCATACCTGGTGGAAGGCCAGACTGAAGCCCTTTGTACATACAACGCAGATAAAGCACCGCTTCGAGCCACCCGCAGCGTGCTCCAGCTCTGACCTAACGGAACTTGCTGCACAGAGATGGCAGAGCAGCTTTCCTGGCGGATGCTCGATGGGCGTGCTCAAACCATCAGGATTTCTAGCCAAACAACCATTTCTGATTTTTCCCTCGCGTCAAGCCACAGCGGGAGATCAGAAGAAGCGAGGACTTTAGGCCAGGGCTGACTCGGCCAGGCTTCAAACCGGCGACCTTGAGCCGAAGGGCTCCGCACCCCTTTTCTTTTCTCTGGAGAAACCTAACTCTCCTACCAACAAAGAGCGCCGCGGACCCGCGCAGCTGCCACAAAGGCCTCGGCCGGCCCTCGCTGCCCGATGGAGCTCTCCGCGCTGTCCCCGCCGGGCTGCCCCCACCGGCCGCCTCCTCCCCGCCCCCCCGGCCCGCAGCCGGCCCGTTACCTGCGGCGGCAGCAGCGCAGCCGTGCGTGCAGACACCGCCGCAGCTCGCCGGCTCCTCTCCCTTGCCGCGCATCCCGGCGAGGAGCCCTTTCCCCGGGGCAGGGTCGCTCAAGGCCGCGCCGCTCTCCCGCGATGGCCTCCCGCCGGCGACGCGGCCCCGGTTGCCCCTCCCAGGCGGCAGCGAAGGGGGTGTGGTGTGCCTGCGGCCCGATGCGGCCCGGCCCAGCCGCCCGGAGCGGGAGGAGGCCGGCGGGCGGCGCGGCCCGGCTGCAGGCGCGGGAGCGGGGGAGGGACGTACGGCGCGTTCACGCTCCCTCCTCCCAGCACCGGGGCAGCGGGGCTCGCTCCTCCCTTCCGCTGCGTGCGGGGCCGCCAACGCTCGGCTTCCCCGAGCGCCGGGCCTCTCACACCGGGGGCGCCGCCTGTTCCTCCCTCTCTCCCCCCCAGCCCCGCCTCGCCCCCAGCTCACCCTTCACCATGGCGGCGTCCACCTCCTCCTCGGCTCCCGCCTCTTCCTCCTGCTTCACCTCTCCGGAACGCTCGGGCGCCGGCAGCCGCGTGCAGAGCCGGCGGGCCCCCGGCGCAGCCCGGTAGCAATGGCACAGGCGCAGCGGCCTGACCGAGCCGCAGGCTGCCGCCGCCTGCAACAGGAACCCCAGCGCTGCCATCTTGAGGGTGTCCGGCGTAGGCCTCAGGCAGGGCGCCCCGGCGGGGAGGTGCAGCCTCGCCGCAGCGACCCCCGGCGGCGGGGAGGACCTCGCGCCGGCGAGCTTCCTGCGCCCTGTGAGCTGTACGCGGAGGGGTGATGAGCCCTCGGGCAGAGGGTCCCCGGGCAGCGGACCCTCACGCCACCCGGGAGCTGCCTCCACAGAGCCGAGGAACGGAAAAGGACGAGAAAATGATCCCTCTTTCGTGTTCCTGCGGAACACGCAGAACCCAAGAGCAGCAGGAGTTACGGGTGAAGCGCTGCGCTGCATGCGAGGCTTGAAACCAGCAGAAAGACGTTTTCTTCCACTTCTAAACTCAACTGCACTTGCGCTATCGAGCTCCACTAGCCGTGCCTTGAGCTGTCCGTCCTCCTGACACGTGTTCATCAGGTGGAAACAGCACGGCAAGTCAAAACGTGTGCTCAGAAATGAAGGATCCATCAAATGCTACGCAAGGCGCCTGAAAGGGTTTTGTGGATGTTTCATAGGGGTCACAAACGCTCCCCTTCCCCCTCAAAAAAAAAAAAACCTAGGATGTCTTCACATATGCTCAAAGAAACATTACCATAAGACAAGTCCTTTGCTCCAAGATCTGAGCAACCTGTGATGATGCCGCAAACACAGTCCACTTGACCAGTCCTCCAAACACGGATTTTATTTTGGAATCGTTACTAACCTTCCCTAATTGGAGGGGGAAAAAAACCCACACATGCAATTTTTGCTATGCTTTCAACAGTGTTTTGTTGCCCTCAGCTCCACTCCTGCACATGTTTATTGCAATCCTTGCTCATTTACAGGTCAAGTGATCTTTCTGATCGTCTTTATACAACTGGATGCAAGAAAGGGAAATTGAGGAATTGTTCTGGAACTTGCAAATTGTTTCAGTTTAAGACATCTTTTCATATCTTAAGCTCTACATGCATCCCACCTGCACCCTAATGCACACATGGGCAGACAAGGTAATTCATGTTCAAGTGTATGTTGCTAAAGATTGCTGCAACCCATTGTTTAATAATGTGTGAGATTAACACTAAAAAGTCAAGCAGGCGGCAGGCAGCACTGTCCCTTCTCACATTTCTCCCTGCTTCAAGTCAACTGCCCTGCTACTTGGTTCTATCCAAATTATTTTGTACCCCAGACATAAAATTCTCCAGGCTGTAGCGCTGGATGAAATTCAGGCACTACAGGATTTTTTATTCTTATTAACTTTTAAAGTCTGAATTAGTTTTCTAAGCAACTAAAGTATAGATTTTATTATCTCCTGCTGCAACATATACCTGGGACTACCAGTTGCATGTGTCTTTAAACCAAGGTATCAGCTTTTTGTCAAATACCTTGTTACTTGGTGAATATTCTGTGTGTAAACCAAAAATAAATGCATGTTTAAGTGCTGTGATGAAAAAACGGGATTTTTGTGTTGTATGGGGGGGTATTTGATTGTTTTTCAATCAGAAAGAAAAATCTTCAAGAAGCCACAAAGGGATTAAATAACAATTTACCACTTGAGTTTTACAAACCCTCTATTCCACAAGAACAGGTTCAAGAAGTGGCAACTTATCAAATAAAACCCTGTATAAAAAGCAACTTTGAAGAAGCACACAGGAACGCTCAAAATAAAACAATCTTACAACACCAAATCCACGTTTTTCCAACACTTTAGAACCCCTGTGAATTAGGTAGGGATTATTTTTGTAATTATTTTTAACTAAATTTAACCAAAAGCAAACAAAACCTCAGATCTTGAAGCAGCACCAGAAGACACATCTTTTTTAAAAGACATGAAAGTTATTCTGGCACTACAGTTATAAAGATTACCAATTTTAAGAGCACTGGTCCACTAAAAAGGAAATCAATCTTGTTAGACAAGTCACCCAATTTAAAGAAATGAATTATACATATATCTTTTGATAGCACACAGCACCAACTCTTACTTTCAGAAATAAACTTCAGTTCGTTTGGAAACAAAAGCTTCAAGAAGGACTAGAAGGAAAGAGTGGCTGGAAATAGTATTAGTGAACATTAATACATCCTTCTGGCTAGATATATCTACCATGAAACAACTTAACTTGTCAGAGCTGCTGGTTTATTTAGTGTTTTCCCAAGATCTAGATGAGGCAAGAAGCTATCCAGCAGTGAAGAAGAAAGATAACAATCACAGCTACTAAGCTGGTTCAAGTTGTGAACACCAGAGAAGAAACACAAAAGGTAACAAGAGCCCTAAGGAGATGAAAACCATGGTTGGAGACCACGATGGTTAAAAGCAAAACAAAAGGAAACAGGTTAAGAGAGGTACGTGTCTGTGGAAAATCTTGGAAGCACAGTCAGTGCAAAGGAGAAATATGGGAGAGGATGCTGAAAGGCTTCCAGTGTGCTGGGACACAGAAAGCAAGTTGTGAGCAGGGCTAGTGGTTTGTCATTGTTAAAAATATAAAAATTATCTTACAGGCACAGAAAAAATAGTTGACTCAGTTTATTAAAAAATTCCAGAAGTCACAGACTCCACATAATCCAAATATCTTTATTTTGCATAGATGAGCATTAAACAGCATATAAATAATAGCTTCGAGCCACCTTCCCCAGCTTTGCCAGCTCAGGCTCACTTGGTGAGCTGGGGTTAATTCATCTTCTCTAGCCAAGCCTCTACAGAGGTAGCAGCACTACACAGAAGCTTGTTAACAAGCCACAGTAGGTTCCAGACTTCCTTTTCCCTCAGAGTACAAGTGTTAGAGCACCAGGAGTCCCAGCCCCAGCCTGGCCATGACAAACCACTAGCCTGCACAGAGTTTTCTCTCCTTCAGACTCCAACCCAGGTCACTCTATTTGACAAGATGAGAGGGGTTTTATTCATCCCCCAACTAAAATTACTTTGTACATAATTAACACCCTGGACATATAAAGCTTTCTGGGAATTTGTCTTTTAAATACGAAATCCACCATAACGGTGTGACTCACTGCCATGGCAGCATTACAAGAGTGGTTGATACACTGTTGCGTTCCCAAAGGCTAAGGCAGCAGCATTACTTCCCTGCAATGGAAAGCACTGATCTACCACCAGTTCAGCCATAGGTGGGATATTTTATTCCATTCTATGTCCCTTATTTTAAGGCCAAGTAACAGTCTGGAAAAGAATGATAAAAGAAACAAAAATAGGCAGTGACTGGAGGGGTTTCTTAAGGCAACATAGGATGGAAAGAAAGATGTTGGCAGAGCAATGACATAGGAAAAAAGGGCATAACAGTTGACAGGTACTTGAAGTATGCAGACATCAAAGAGAAAGCACTTACTGAACTGGTACAAAGAGATGCAGGTGTCTTTAGGAGGGTAAAATTGAAAGGGGAAAAGAAAAGTCTTTACTTTAAGCTAAAGAGCAAACAAGTTTACATTGTCAGCCACTAGGTAACACAGCAGTTCTCCTCCCCTCCCAAATTCTGTTCTTTCCTGAAATACTCTGGTACTCACTGTAATGGAGCTCATCTGCAACACTTAACTCCTGCCACACTTAACTCCAGTGCTACACTAACCAAGGCAAAATTGTGGTTATGTCAGTGACAGCCACCACCCCAGTTTTACACTGTCAGCCACCTCTCAGAAATAAAGCAGCTCAGACATAACAATCAACATCCTAGGCATCGCAGCTATCGCTAGTTCAAGTGCTGTCACCTTAACTTCCCTGTTTGGCTCAAATGCCTTGAGTTGGAAGTCTGACAAAGCCATTTGTAGGACAAACCTCTTACTTATCTTATTTTTTCATCAATCTGCTATAGTATTAAAGCTCCAAAGAAAGAAAGAAAAAAAAAAAAAACAAGAGTTGAATTGAAGATAGTCTCTGGTCCTTACCTTTCAGGGAATTCAGCGAGAACATCTCCATCACAGTGAAAAGGGTGATTCCTAGAGAAGCAAGAGGTAGCAAGAAGAAACAGGGAATTAGAATTTGTATTTCCTTTCAGATGTTTCAAGTGCATAGTGCTTCTGAAAGTACCTGTCTTTAGCATAAAGCTGACTGCCGTCAACAGGTTTCACTTTAGTGTTTATATCCTGTTTCACCCAAAGGGCACATACTTTGCTATCCCATTGGAAGTGGCTGCTCTGCGCGCAAGGGAGGAAGCATCATCTCAACTACCAGTCTGTTGGTTTTGGAAGTGCTTTGTCTCTGTAGTGGTATTGATTTGGAAGTAAGTTTTTAAAACCTTCCTAAGTCAAAATGACAGAAGTCCACTGCCATTGTAGCAGCCTTCCAATACCTAAAAGGCTGATAAGAAAGCTGGAGAGGGGGGTTTGACAAGGGCAGGTAGGGACAGGACAAGGGGGAATGGCTTTAAACTGACAGAGGGGAGACTGAGATGGGATGTGAGGAAGAAGTTCTTCCCTGTGAGGGTGGTGAGGCCCTGGCACAGGTTGCCCACAGAAGCTGTGGCTGCCTCATCCCTGGCAGTGTTCAAGGCCAGGTTGGATGGGGCTTGGAGCAACCTGGTCTGGTGAAAGGTGTCCCTGCCCATGGCAGGGGCTTGGAACTGAATGAGCTTTAAGATCCCTTCCAGCCCAAACCCTGACCATTCTGTGATTATATGATTCTATGATCCCTGACTTTCCCAAAATGTTTCTATCCAAGGTATCAGAACTAAGATTTTGAACACTTGACTTCTTTTTAAGTTCAAACATTTATTTCACATCCCTAAAGTTTTTTTCTATCCAAAACTAAACCTCCAGTGTTTTCTCCTTATGCCCAGCTTCTAGAGTCACACTGAAGATGGAGCTTCTCACAAACAAACCTCTAAGGAGATGGCTGCCATTTGTCCATCCCCACAGTATCCAAAGGTTTTCCAGCATCAGAACCAGCTCCAAGAGGTCTCTCCCACCTCTCACCATTTCTTGCCTCCCTCAGCTGTGCCAGTCCAGGTCCTGGGAACAGCAGGAAATGATGTGACAAGCATGGTCTCAGGGGGGTGGCTGTACCAAGGCACAGACTGATGCTGATAGATCTCTGCAGGTTGTTTATGTGGAGTTCCCAGGACCCTGTCAGCTGCAGGGAGAATTTTAAGGAGGGGAAGACCACACTTCCCAGCCCAGCTGCCTCTTCAAGCCTCGGCAGCAGACGTGGAAGGCCACCCACACAGAAATGATCAATACTCCGGGTCCAGGAGGTGAATGGGCACCACAGGGAGAGCAGGCAGCAGGGCACTGGCAAAGAGACACTACCTCAGGTAGTCACAGGTAAGGTGAGGTTTTGGCTTACTGGTGTTCCTCACATGAGATAATACATGTCATAAAGAGGGAAGGGAATAGAAGGCAAAGGAGAGGAGGAAGAGGAGCCGTGGAATGTCTAAGCACCGCTGAGCCCCAGCTGGAGGCTTGTCCTCCAGCACACCCACTTGAACTTCATTTTTCAGATTATACCCATTCTTTGCATACTGAAAGAGGAAAGGTGAAACACCCAGAGATGCAATTACATAGTTTATGGCTGTCTGCTGGGAAGATACTTTCACAAGGAAACACCCTTTGCATTGACTCAGTGTAGACATAAACTCCCCAGCAGGTTTTTGTCTAGACTGTCAAATAAGGGATCTGGGATGGTTCTGGCAGTAAGAAACAAGGTCTGGGTTATTTTAGTGTGTTCTCTAGGATGTGCTGCTATTCATTTCCATCGGTGAAAGGAGCCAAGATCCCTACACTGAGAATGCATATGTGCAGCTTATGCACCTCGAAGCTTTTCTTTCCTTCTCAGGACACAGACTGTACTGGGAGCACAGAGGGACCCTTCCCATAAAAACCAGGGATGTAAAGTGGTGCCAGCTCCTTCAGGAGTCCTTAGAAGAGAGGTGGTTTATACTGTCTCACTGCGAAGCTTGTGGTGTTCAAGGCTGTGTGTGATTTACAACATGCAAGAGAATAGAGGAGCTGTGTGGGTAACTTGGCTTTGTGTCCCACAGTTCAGGAGTGACCTCCCAAGCTATTTAAGACACACTAAAACTGTCTCCTCCCAAACTCAGTCTCCCCCTATGCACAAAGACCTCTTTACTGGTGTTTTCCACAAATAAAGCCAGCTGAAGACGTGGTGTCACTGGCTTCCATGTCATCATCAAGCACCAGTCCCAGGCAAACCCTGCAAGGAACACTTCCCAAGGTGATAGCCAGCTCCCTGAGGCAACTGCTCCTCTAAATCCAGCACTGTTCCAGCTTCAAGGGTTGACTCCAGCTTTATTCTACCAGAATAAAGTCTTCCAGAAACAGCCCGGCTGGACCTACACAGGGCAGACAAAGCTCATCTGCTTTGGGTGGAAGCATCATTCATTTCCAGCAGTAAAAAAATCCTACATGGGATGGCAGGTCAGTGAGGCAGCATCTCATCACCACCAGCTCTTCATGTTAGCTCAGCTGGGCTCTGGAGATTTTCCATATTTCCTGCCTCATGTGCAAGCTGCTCTCAAAGGAGACTTCACGCCTCAAATTAAACCAGGAAAGTTGGCCATTTCCTGCTTTTAATCAAGAAATCACTTTATTTTACTAACCTAATAAGGTTACAAAACAAAAGCGGGGAAGCCCCGACATTCACTCAACCCAATGTCCACATCCAGCAGCACAAAGTGCACTGTTGAAGTTGATTTTTAGACTTTAGTGTACTTGCTTTGGTTATGAAATGTCTGCTTGGCAAACTCCTAGTGCATGGACACAAGAAGGGTGTGGTATAGCTGGCTTCTAGCTAGGTAAACACAAAAAGGTACTTTGGGAGACAAGAGAAGCTGGTGACCAAGTGTGCAGATGCACTTAAGTTTGGTAAGACTAAGCAAAGAATCTGAAGGACTTTATGGAAACACTGCTTCCAAGTATCCCTTCTGTATGGCATTAAAGCCACTAGAACAGGATAAAGACAAGCAGAAGTTTATACAAGCCAAATTAAATTTGTAGAGATGCTTCAAGAAGTCTCTGCTCTCTCTTTGCAAGATCTGGGCTTACCATATATTCCCTACATCCTCAGCTGGCTGGGCTCCGGTGCAGTCCCAGCATATTGGGTTTAGCCATCCACCAAGTACAGACACAGAAATGTGCTGCCAGCACCAACTCCCAAAGCTGTTTTGAAATGAAAGAGACAAGCTACACAAGGGAAACAAGACAACAGCTCTCAGGGACACAACTGTATATTTCCAAAGGGTAGGCGACAAGGCAAAGGGGTGCTTCCCCCAACCCACCCTACTCCAGAGGTTCCCACTATGGTACAGCAGCACATATAGCTGCCAGAGTGGAGTTTCGAAGCAAAACAAGTGAGCATGGAACAAAACTTGGGAGTTTTTCATGATGAAATTAAGCTTGGCAGGCTCAGGAAGGACCCACGCAGGCTGGCAGGTGGGATGCAGGGAGGTGCAGGTGAGAAACCAGAGCAAGAGCCTTGGCCTGACTCAGCCACAGCTGGCACAGACCTGAAAACTCCCTTCAACTGCATCCACTGCAGTTCCCCTCTGGAGGGACAGGGTCAAGCGGCTGTCTCCAGCAGAGGTGAGGCAATACCTTGCCTCAAAGGATGCCGATGGTTGAGGCTTCCTGACCTCAGGCACACATGTAAGATACTTGCCATGGGCAGAGTCTGAAGCCTGGAATTTCACCACCACTCAGGCTGGCTCCTGGCATTTCCTGTGTTAGGAGCCAATTTCTTGAGAATATTTATTTACTTAACATTATGCCAAGACTTGAATAAAACCAGTGATTTAGGAATCCTTTTACCATTGGTATTCCTGCCCAGAGGAGTCCAAACGCAGAGGAGGAAGTCTGAGCTCTCATTACGCACTGCCGGGTCAGTCAGGCTCTGACCTTTGTGCTCCGGTTTCAGCTTGGCAGTTCTCTTGGTCTCCATAAATCCTTTCACTGCTTTCCTGACAAAGTTAATTTATTTCAGAGTTATTTTTATTTATTGACAGTGCTCTCTGCGCCATGAGCACAGAGGCTGAGCCATCTGTGACAGCAGCTACCCCCAACATGGAAAGTTTCCAGACCTCACTTTTTGCCCCTTTCAGCCACCCAGAACAACAGGAAAGCACATGAGCTCCCCTTATGCTACGGAGCATAATTAATCTCATTTATTTTAGCCCCTAGTTCTGTACCATGATGGCCAGTGCTGCTCTCCAGTGGCTTTACCTTCCCTTGGAAACACCAACAGAGCTGACACAGTGAGCTTTGGTTGTCCTACCTTGCCTCTGAGAAAATCTTGAGCGTCTTAAAAGTGTGGCATCAAAATTAAGGCAGGAACCAGCTGCAGTTTGAGATCAGAAATGTGAAATAAGTTGGAAATCCATATGTCAAACTCCCCACAGTCTCTGTGAAGTCCCTCACCTGGGTTTGGACTGGTCCCATAGGCACCAGGTCTCCCAATTCCTGGGCAGGAAAGGAGGAAAGGGCAGTCCAACACTTCAGCCTGGAGAAATCAGCTGTGTCTAAAGCTAAGTGTAGAGTCTGACTCTCCATCCATCTCACATCAGAAATGGAAACACAAGCTGTGCAATTAGACCACCCTCCAGCTTCTCCCCCATCCAAATCTCCTGCTTTAAATCCCATTCCTGGCTCACCCTACCAAATGGTTCTAAAGCTCTGCCAGACTCTCAGAGGGGATCTGCCAAGCTGTACAGACCATGGCTGCAGCACATCTTGTGATGCCACTGGCCTGTCATCACCTCTCTCCTCACAGCTTCCGGTGCCAAGCTGCTCACTGAGCTCTACCTCCTCAGTTGGAAGCTCATTCCTCGCTGGAGATATTGCTCCAGACACAGGTATGCTACAGCATGGAAACACACAGCAACCAGGTAATGTTCTCAGACCTGGAGGTGAAAATCATGAAGCTTCTTTGGAAAGAAGAGAAACAGAACAAAGTCATCCAAAACCTAATGAACTGATAGCTGGGCATGCTGAGCCTGAAGAGAAGGCTCCAGGGAGATTTTCGAGCAGCTTCCAGTGCCTAAAGGGGCCAACAAGAAAGCTGGAGAACGGCTTTCGACAAGGGCAGGTATGGACAGGACAAAGGGGAATGGCTTTAAACTGACAGAGGGGAGATTGAGATGAGATGTGAGGAAGAAGTTCTTTCCTGTGAGGGTGGTGAGGCCCTGGCACAGGTTGCCCAGAGAAGCTGTGGCTGCCCCATCCCTGGCAGTGTT
>JBCJKH010060088.1:0-14612 GCA_039877255.1 Loriculus beryllinus | reverse complement strand
CTCAAGAGAGTCTCCATTCCACTGGTAGACCCTTGGGCCTTGGGGAAGGCAGCATATCTCTTCCTGGTACTTGAGTGGTATCAAAACTTTGCTTAGTGCTTTGGGTAAGATTCACTCACAGGTTTAAAGCTTGCATTTCTTATTTATGTATTTATTTTGTTTCTCTTTGCAAGGATGCATATTTATTTCAGACTGAATAATACTTTTAAAAAAGATTCTGTTGGGATAATAAATCAGGAAGGAGCTTTGCTGTGATATATCAACCTATAATCTATAAATCAGTGGAAAACTTTATGTAATGGCTTGAAGTCTAAATGTATTCAATCTAATTAACTCTGTAAGATGTAAAAGATATTTGAGAAGTCAATTTTAATGTGTGTTTCCCTGAGGCAAGATAAAGCTTCTCTCAAATATTGCATTTCCTGTTGGTCTGCCCCCCAACTCGAAGATAATTTTTTGGGGGGAAGGAAGAACAGAGTGGAACGCTGGTTTTGTGAGGAGACTCTCTGGTTCCAGCTCTCTTCTCCACCTTAGCTTTATGTAGTTCTAAGGAGAACAGATTAGGATACTTCTATTCTAAAGCAGAGATTCAGACTCTTTGGAAAAATATATCGTGATCTATGCACCTTCTTTCTTACGTGTACTTGTAGCTGTCTTCTGGTTTTGTCCTTCCCTAAACACTTTCTTTTTCAGTGAGCTGCTGTCTTCAGTGGCACAGTGCAGGGTCTTTCCGCCTGGCTTTGCAGACAGGGAGCTGAAGCACCAGAAGTTTAAGGAGCAGAGTTTTTAAGCATTTCCTTATATATCTCAGTAACATGTTGCATGAGAGCTTTGGTGAGGTTTGCCACGGACTCTTCACTAGGGACTGTAGTGATAAGACAAGGGGTAATGGGTTAAAACTTAAACAGGGGAAGTTTAGATTGGATATAAGGAAGAAATTCCTTACTGTAAGGGTGGTGAGGCACTGGAAGGGGTTGCCAAGGGAGGTTGTGAATGCTCCATCCCTTGTGGTGTTCAAGGCCAGGCTGGACAGAGCCTTGGATGACATGGTTTAGTGTGAGATGTCCCTGCCTATAGCAGGGGGATTGGAACTAGATGATCTTAAGGTCCTTTCCAACCCTATCTATTCTATGATTCTACGATTCTTCAATGGAAATGGCTGTGTGCAAATTTGTTGGGCAGTCTTAGCTAGACATTTCTCTCTTGCTCCATTGTATTTGATTTAGAGTCTGCATAATAATCAATGGTTAGCAATCTGCAGCATGGAAAAGTTAATGGAGTAGATTGGGATTGCTGGTTTTGATAGGATTCCTTTCTGTTATCCTTTTTATATACCTCTACTGAGATAGGCCTGGTAATAGGAGTAAGGGGTGTTCCTCAGGCAGAAAAGCTGTTGGCAGAAGCCTATCAATAATCTTCAGTATTGCATAAAGCACTTTTCTTACTGACAAACAAAATGAGCAAAGAGTATCATGGAAGTGATTTATAGCTGCTGTCACCTACTTGTCATGGCAACATGCAAGCATAACCCCTGAGACCACAGTTTTGAAGCAAATAGATAGTTTCAATTATCTAATTTTCACAATGAATGAGACCTGTTTATTGGAAATCTATAGGTGGTTGGCAATGGCAAATGGTAACTGTGAATATATCCACTTCAGTGCTGGTTAATTTACAGCCTCTTCTGAACTATAAAGTAGCAATGTTATTTCTTGAAATTAACAGAGGTAGTATAAGTAGCCAGGGCAGAAAAAACAAACTTTATCTTTCTTCTTAATGTTTTTAAGTTGTTTGAATTTGTGTTTATTTATAAATGAGCAGTGGCTGGAGATCCTCATCTGTTTTTCTGGGAGTTTGGTCAAAGTTTGTAGCAAAATGCCACATGTGAAAAACAAGAGAATAAGGGTGACATTTGCTTCAGTAACAGCTTAATAGAATCAAACAAATAAGCTGGCAGCAGCTCATGACAGGTTTACTATGAATTGTTCTCAAATATGTGGTGACATTTCACTATTAAACAGCTAATTGTTTTCTTAGGTTTTGCATAGCATGTAATTTTGTGCTATAATCCTTAAGTGTCGTCCAGTATATTTTAGAATGAAGTACACTAAAATGATGGCTGAAACCTTATTCTTGGCCTCTGTTTGGCACAGAGGGTTTATGCCTTGCAATATCTTTCTTTAGTCAGTGTGGGGGGAGTGCTGCCTCTGGCCTGTTCAGCCCTTGTGACAGGGGATGTCTTCTCACCTGCTGAACAGATTTTGACCATAACTTTAACCCTGAAGCTATGGGAAATCTCTGATTTATGTAAAGTCATTGATAACTTGAGGGTTAGGATGTGGTCGCTTTCTGGGAAGCCATTGAAGACATCAAGAAGGACATCTAGAATGGCTCATAACAGGCTATGTGGTTCTGTCCTGCACTCCTCTCCTGGATATCCATAGCTCCATGTCCAGATGAATTGCCATGCAATTGTACAGACAGGAACACATCTCACAAAGGCATGCAGATTGGTTCTAGGACACTGTCTGATAAATGGATATCTTCTAGTTTATGGGGATTTATCTGAATACCTTTTGTGGATTTGTTTACATTTCTGTCTAGAAATGAACATCAAGTCAGCATGGTACTCGTGCAGGAGACTCTTGACTTCCCATCCTTAGAGTAACTATTAATAAAGCCTGTTAAGGAATCTGTTTGAGCATTGGTAAAAATTACAAAGGCAGTCAAATCCTTTTAGAAAAATATTAGAATGGCAGATGAATGAAATTCTGAGAAAGGTAAAAAACCTAGCGTAGGAGCTACAAGAGTGAGGAAAAGCTTTGCAGAGGCTACACAGGTACCTGCATTTTTGTGAGCAGCAAATTCACACAGCAAGCACAAACCAGCTGCACACAGAAATTGTTTCCTGCATACAGCAAATAACCACCCGCATTTCTTATTGACTTTGCAGAGATGGCTGGAAGACTGCTTCTTTTGCCCTTTCTGGGGCCTTATCTTCATGTCATCTGCACAGTTCAGATATGATGAATGCACAGCTAAAGTAAGTATGACTTTTTTTTTTTTCTGTTTGTTTTAAATCTTAATGCCCACAACTCAGGGCATTCAAAGGAGCTTCACAGGTAGATCAAACCCGAAGACAGAGGTCAGACATGGGAAATGGCTGCTTCTGTTACACTGATGGTAGAGGGCAATTAATAAAAATAGGGTTGCATATTTTGTTGAACAATAAAAAAGAAGACCATAGAAGCTGCATTTAATCTCCAGTTTCAGTTATGACATTCCATGTATTTGATTTCAGAAATATTGATCTAAAACTGATCATCTGTTTCTAATAGCAGATAATGACTGTTATAAAACAGTGAGGAAAGTCATGTTTCTGCTAATGGCCAACATACTATCCCTAAAATAGGAGCTGCCTGCATTTATGCAAAGTGTAGGAAGTTTCTTATTGATATTTTCTGCCATTTTAGATGCAAAGATAATCAGTCTTTCTTTCAATAAAATGGCAGTCTGATGTCCAGATCAATAACTGTGTCCCTCTCTGTTTGGAAGATAGAACAGATTCAACCTTTTGCTGATGTTTTGTTTACAGATATAGAAAATGCCATCCAAAAGAATTGCATCTGCCTGACTTTGACTGAATACAGATCAAAGAAGATCTAGCATTTGTTAACTGGGGAAATGAGCTTGAAATGAAAGAGAAACGTAAATGTTGTGTTTAAGGCAGTAGAAGGCTCAGAAATTAATCAGCAGCAAGTCAATATCCTTTCTTTACTGGCAGCACTGGTGGCACAGTTCCCTGCTGCACTTTTCTGGGTTCTGTTACCTACCCAGAGTGAGGGATGGGACATGGATCCTTTTTGCGTGAACAACAGTCAATGTCCCCTTTATAACACTAAGCATCTTCTCCAAGTATTTGGATCATAGAAAACTGTGTTATCCTCTTGTGCCTGCAGCACAGAAAAGAGGAGATGTTGGAAATCATATTTTCAAATGCAAAATATGGGGGAATCATTCTGTTCAGCAGCAGCTTGTCCATGGTAATGACCTCAAAAGGATATAGTGACTAATGTATTTTCATTAGGGATTAGCCCACGATTTAATGTAGCAGTTGAGTTGCAAACATGGCAGTGCTTGGATTTGGTATTTCTAGCTTTGACATTTTTTCTGCCTTACACAGGCCACAGAATTTATTAAAATTTGATGTAATTACGTCTTTGACCCATGAAAATCTGCATGGATGATTTTAAAGCTGGCTGTGAATTATATCCTTGGTTATAAATCCTCATAGGATTGATATATGATGGAAGTGTGTAGTCTGCCATAGCACAGTGTGAGATTTGCCACTCTTACTCAAATTTAGTAAGTACTATTGCATTCAGAGACTGCTTACTCTGTCTCTCATTCAGAGACAGATGACGAAACATGGTCCTTTCCAAAAAGCATTCCAGAAAGATGCATAAATACTGTAAGACATTGGAAAATAGATGGGTGTACGCAATGCTCAAAGGTTGATGTTGTGTTCTGCCAAAAGACTGGGTACTTTAAGATAACATAAGAGAAGAGAGGTTTGTGCTGTTATGCATTTAATTTCATTTTTATGGCACAGTTTTTCATACTGTACATGATAATCGAATGCAGCAGCTGGATTAAAAACATTTATGTGCTGTTTCCTATGGAGGGAAATCAATCCTTTCCTTTCCTTGATGTATTTCCTATGGAAGAAAATCAATTTAATGTATTTTCTTTTATGCGAGTTGGCTAGTGATTGTAGGAGGGGGAAAATGCTGTGGTTTATGTTAGTGTAATGAAAGCAAATTCTTGTGGCTGGCAATTAAAATAATTAAATTTAGAATGAAAACAAATATATTTTGAAGAAGGAATACAGTTTCTGTGAGGTCTGAAATGAACCTCAGAGTGAGCCAGGACAGTCATGTGTCCATTACCAGCATTAATTCAAGGAGACTGCAAGGAAATGAGTTTTAGTGAAAGCAAAATTTGATAGGCACCCAAATGCCAGTTCAGCCACTTGAAGATATTCCCCTGGTTCTAACTAAGAGATGAGAATAAAACCCAGTCTC
Organism: Loriculus beryllinus; assembly: GCA_039877255.1. NCBI lineage: Eukaryota > Metazoa > Chordata > Aves > Psittaciformes > Psittacidae > Loriculus > Loriculus beryllinus. Next base: position 9,528 of record JBCJKH010060088.1, on the reverse strand, counting down.
ACTGACAAGCATCCAGAATATCTTCATAAAAGAGTATGGTGTGGTCCCTGTAGTGTGATTGCCTTGTTTTGTTTTTCCCCAAAGAATGCATGATTGAAAAATGGGAGATAACTCACCGTGGTCCAGTTCAAGGCAAGAAGAGGGGATCATGCAACAGCGAAAAAATGTAATACAAAACAAAAAGAGCCTGATCAAAGCTATCTTGATCTGTGATGAAAACAGAAACTCTTCCCCATGCTGAGGGAAATGATGGCAGCTGCAGCCTCTCTCTCTTACCCTATGCTTGTGTGTCCAGCTCTGGGTATGCACATGAAAAACAAGAAGCTGCAGTGAGGTGCCTTCCTGTGGGGGACACTTAGCATAGTAAATTGTTTCATTCTGCAGCAAATTGCTTAGAAATAATACTGTCAATGGACCATAAACTGCAAAAAGAAATTTGTATCTATGATGATTTAATAAACAGAGCAGCCGAGGATAGAGACAGACAACCTCTGTGAGCAACCATTTCTTTCATTGGAAACTGTTTTGAAATGCAGACTTTCTGTTGAGGAACTATGTTTCTTTAGGAGAAGTTTACCAGGACAAATTCCAGCATTCTGGACCAACCAAAAAAAGGGCCTTATGAGTATGTTCCTCTAAGGCAAAAGCAGACACACTCTCTTTATCTGTGTTATTGGCATCACTGATTTTTCAGGCATTCAGAGCCACATTGCTGCTTTTTCCACTGGTAATTATTCAGTTTTAAACAGCAAAGTATTATTTATGTAGTGAGGTAATGTTCTTTAAAGTAGTTCTCACAAAATGGCATTAAATTTTCTAGGTTAATATCTTTTAATTCCTTTGTAGCAAAACTGCTGAGCTTGTGAGTAAACATTTAAAACATTTTCTTTGCAAATCCACAAATCAAGATACATTCTGCCTGACAGCACCTCATTTGTAAAGATGTCAGTCAGATCTTGTCTTCAGCAACATCTGTCTTATAAAGTTGTCATTTTGTGGAGTTTTCAGTCAAGACAAGAAGATGCACTACCAAGTAGAGCTTGGAATTTGCATGTAGCATTTGGATAGGGATATAATGATATCAGGAGTGCTCAACATTCATGACTGGGGTTGTGTTAACACCTTCTGTTAAGATAAGGCAGTCACAGGTTTCCATTTACCTTCCTCCTCACCCCATCCCAGGTCTGAGGCTAGCCTTGGGTGGGCAGGGACAGGGGATGAGGGCACCCAGAGGAGTCTCACTTCCGAACAGGTCACACCTCACAGTTTGTCTCTAGAAGAAGGTCTCTCCCAGGCTTGTGCTCTGTAACCACTGCTTTCCGCTTCTGAGGGTGAAGCTCCAGATATCTCCACTGTAGTGTTTCCCAAGGAGCTGGGAGCTGTGCTGGCCTTTGAGTGTCTGCAGCATGCCACTTGCTCCAAGTGCATCATACACTGCCCTCATCAGCTTAAATCTAAAATACCAGTGTGAAGGAGTCAGGAATACACAACAGTCTTTGGCTCGAAGTTCACAAGAGAAAATAGCACTTATGGTGCTTTATAAGCCTTGGAGCAGTATTTAGCCAGGAAACTTCTGTCTTTTGGGCCTATCCATTCTCTCAGCTGGAGAAAAACCACTTCAAGTAGTTTTGTCTTCATGTCATCAAGTGCTGAAAAAGCCAACCAGCCTTTAAACAACCAGCTCTGAAAAAGCTTCAGAATTGAGGACAGGCAGTTCATAGGAGGTGTTTAGCAGGTGTGATGTTCAGGGCTGTCTTTTGGTCCTGCTTTGGGAAGTGTCTGCACTGTCCCCAGCATTATGAGACCCAGGAGGAATCTACTTTGCACCATCAGCAGCTGGAGTTAAATCTTGTGACTGCAGTGATCTCTTTCCTCCCAGTCAAGTAAGAGTATGGACAATAAGCAAAGCCTACCTATGACGTGATTTGTAAGAAAAAAGTTATTAAAAGAGACAGTATAGAAAAGAGGAGATTATGTGATATCGTTTATGTTGTTTCCCCTGTGACTTGATGCTTGTGCCTTCTGCAAAAAGCAGGCTACAGGACACAAAGTCCCGCAGATTTTTATGGAGAGAAGGAAAAAATAAAGAAAACACAGCACTATCCATTAATCCACTAATTTAGTGGCAAAATTTTACTGCTCTCCTCTCTCAGACCTAGAGCAGATTTTGTCCTCAGCGTTGCCACTGGAAAGTTTTATTTTGTCTGAGACTAATGTTTTGTGTGGTGTATAGAAAATAATGTCAACTTTTTTTCTAGCCAGATTAAAAAAGGAGCTAACATTAAATAACTGTGGGGGTCATATGGAAATTTTGGTTTATATCAAGGTTATTGTTTCTCTACAGTGTTAAACAAAATTAAATAACCTGCAGAATTCATGTTTTGGGAAAAAACTCATTCACACCTAACTTATTATTAATGACATTGTTCAGATCATTGATTTTATGTCCCATATGGTTAGCCAGTAATTACAGAAAGGCCATCAAAGAATGTATATTAATGACATCAATTATTGCAAATGATAAACTTTATGGATTGTCATGAATATCAAGTGACATCTAGGATAAGAGCAACAACAGCATGACATGTGAAATTGTATGAAGCAATTAAGGTCACAAAAATTTAGCTTAGTACCTCTTTTTAAAAAAGGTTATTCAATTATAATAATGGTCAATTCTCAGCAGACAAAAAAAACATCTTCATCTGGTTTCCTCCTGGGCATTTAGTAATGGAGCTCCCACCTGCTGTTTAACATTTTATCACATCATTAACAGCGAAAACAATTTGCACTGGCAGCACTAATTAAATAGACACTTACACACATCACTTTTATAGGAATAGGTACCCTGAGTTCTGCATGCAACCATGTTTACTATCAAATTACTCACTTGTAATAAGATTTTTTAAAAGTCTAATTTTACTTGTTTTTCAAAAAGACCACACCAAAACCAGCGGGACAGCTGATAAGGCAGTATGTGGTGCTGCACCACGGACTCATTGTGCTGGGGCTATGTGTTCTGCCTGCTTTTGTTGTATTTGGCCCTGACACATCACTGCTGTGGTGGCCTGGCTGTGCTTGGAGGAGCTCATCTTTCACATGTGCAACATCATTGTATAGGACAGTCATGCTGCATTTTGCAACAGTGGCAGGGTGAGAATTAGTGCTCCTGATTAATTATCCAATAACCAGCATTTATGGTAAACCCATAATTAGTCAAATATCCCAGGTCCTAATCATCTGTCTTTGGAGCTGCCTGTGATGGTGATTTGGCTGCCTTAAGGCTAAGGGCTGAGTAACTTGCTGCCCTCTTTGTTGGAGAGTGGTGGGGTTTGGGTTGCAAGAGGGCAATCATGTGGAGCACTGTGCTGGGCAACGGAAGCTGCCACCTGTGGGAGCTGCTGGTTCTCTGGAGGCTGCAGCAGGCTTCTTTGCAGCAGTACAGGCTGCTTCCACTGAAGTGACCGGGATACCTGAGTTATCTTCACTGTGGCTTTGGAGAGCCCACAGGTATTATGGTATTTCAGTGTAAAAAAAGAAGTTAAAACTTCAGATTTTTTTATCTGAGAAGATGAACCACAGGAGTTTTGCTCTTAGGAGGTTTATAAATGCTTATGAGCCCTGTGGATCTGTTTGATGCTCTGTTCCACAGCAGTTTCCCTTTGAAGTGAGAAATTTTTGATAAAAGTGGTGTACTTTATGCTTGCAGCAGGATTTACATTGCAGTAAGATGTGAAATGCCTTGGCCAAGGACATGAAGCTCATTGCACAAGTTCCTGTGGACAGACAGAATCAGACTCTGTCCTGAGGAACTCCTAGGCTATGATTTTGTAAAAGGATTTTGACTTACATGTCTGCTTATGGAGGACAAGAGGAGCAATAAATGAAATTGCGCAAAGACAAAATCCAAATAACTTCAGACTCCACTGAGGTTTAAATAAAGCCACTGTAACACACTGATTTTTCTTAGGGATATGTAATAACTTAGAAAAAATACTATAATGGACAAATATAGATTTTAAGCCTCAATCAGCACTGCACCGCCTCCTTTCCTGTGTAATGATGCTATGAATTTTCACTTCAGGCTGCCAACCAATGATTCATCTGCACATCATCTCTTGCCATTAAACTCTAGGTGAGTTCAATTTTAGAGCAAAACTCTGAAGCAGGGCTTATAAAGGAGATGGACCTCTTGAGTTTTGTGTTTAAATTCTGGTTGTCCCACTTATCTTTTTATGTTTATTTCAACCACAGACTCTTTTTTTGTGCCCTGTCATCCAGTATGTCATCTTGGATTCAAATTAACAAAAGTACCCAAACCATCTCTACCTCCCATCTTTGACATTTTGGCACTGCCTCATTCCTCATCTGAACTTGGTCTGTGGCTAAAAATTGTAATGTCATCCACATAGGTGAAAAATAATTTAGTTCAAACAGATTTCCATCCTCTCAAGAATCAAAAGCATAATAGATGAAACCAGAGTAAGTTAGAGTGTTTGAGTGTTGATTTGGGACATGTCACACTCAAATTACCTGCTTCTTTCTTAGAGTTAAAAGGAAACACAAAAGATAAGCCAGGTGGAATCCAAAGTAAAATACCCATGCTGGCAGAAATCTTATGTCCTCTGATCCCTTCCCCTGAGCTTGTGCTGGCGGTTATTTAATACTTTCAGAAATGCTTTCTTTTGTGTGCATGCAGCTGATGTGAACTTGCCTGTAAGTGAAATCTGTGTGTTCAAATGTGTATGCTTTGACACAGCATGACAGTGCTCATGCAGAAAGCCATGAAGCAATTTAATGTTATTAGCTGCTAGCTGGCTGATTAGATTTACAAGAAGTTTTCAAACCTTAAAACCCCAAATAATAATTTCTCACAAAAAATATTATTATGCCATTAACTTTGTTCCTAGCAGGTTTTCCAAAGTAAAATCACTAACTGCTATAAAACTTTCATTGCACATTTTAATTTATTTCTCCCTTCAGTTAGGAAATATCTCAAAGACTTATTTTGGTGTTCTATGCTGTCATTACTTTTCATATATAAAGAAAAATATTTGTAGCTACTTATTTCATCCATTGTTATTTTGAAACCTGTGTCACTTTCCTTTTTTCATGGAAGGTCAGAGACAAGAAATATCAATAAAAAGTTGACTGAATGGGAAGTATGAGATGTTTTCTGTGTATCTGTGGCAATACAAAGGAAGAGGATGAATGTGAAGGTAAGATGGTAGTAAGTCAGGCCATTTTAGTGCTGAATCTACACTGAATGGTTGTGGATTTACCTCACCTGAGGCATCCAGGCTAGGAAAGTAATTGCACTGGGATGTCTGCGTAGTCAGTGGAGACACAGAAGCGCTTCCAGTGGAATGATCTTTTTCCATAGATTACATAGGGTCATCAGCAACTACATTTCTACTCAAAGTGCCCAAAGCTGGGTAAATTCTTGGTGCTTGATAGTATGATGATGGTACATGCTCTCCTTAACTGATGCAGCTAAGGTCTTAGGTGCTGGAGCCTGAATGCCCACTTTCAGGAATTCCACAGTATAAATTTTCACTGGGGTAAAAATTTTCCTGTGTGGTGAGAAATCATTCTGTGAGAAGTACACAGAGTGAAAATAAAGTACCAAGCTTGCTTCTTTACTGCTATGTGGATAACTATACAAGGGATCTGGGGAAAGGGTGAAATACTTCAGAGTGAGACCAAATGCTTTTTGACTTCAGCATAGGTTTAATATTCAGTAAGAGATGTAGCAGTGGTGAATAAACTCCAGTGCAGAGGAGTTGCAAGCTATTGGAAGCCTAAATTTTCAGTAAGGATGTGAAATTTCACTATCAAGAAAGCAGGCTGTGATACTTACAGGAGTAATGTAAAAGCTTTTGACGGAGAGCTACATAAACAGAGAGAGACCTGAGAGTGCTTTTTGGTTGTATAAATAATGAATATTTCCCAAGTTCTTAGTGAAGGGCTCTTGTTTCCTCCAGTGTAAGGAGCATCTCTGTGAATAAAATATCTCAGGTTTGTTAAACCATTTGTTGTTTGCAATATTACTGTAAGATTTCCATCCAGTTGTAAATAGTAGTTGATGCAAGAGAACACAGAAAGGATCAATATTAAAACCGTCTTCATAGCTCAGAAAATCTAGTTGTGGAGTCAACTTAATCTGAGCTTCAGAAATATAAAACCAGTGAAATACTGGTTGCCTCCCAGTGGATTTGGCAAACGGGCATTTCCACTCTATGTTTTTCGGGCTGCCAAGCCCTTCAGACTTTTTCCCCAGCCATCTGAGTTTCCCAGCCCTGGCGCAACTGTCCCAGGTGTCACTCTGTTCCCAGGCACCCAGGTGTTTCAGTGAGTGTGGCTGTGGGTGGCACGGTGGCCATGCATGAGACTGCTGTGGTCAGAACAGTGGCATTACTCAGTCACATGGCACTATTTCTGCCTGGATGTTTCTGGTTTTCACTTTAGGCTCACTCATAATCCTAAAACACAGGGATGACATTCACTTATTGGAGCTGTTATATGCTCTGGTTTTCTTCTGATAAAGATATGATTTAGTGGGCTACAGGAACTGCGGCTGGAGCTAGGGACTTCTGCAAAGGGGTGAGCATCTCTGCCAGCTGGTATTGTTAGACTTCAGCCTTGCTGAGGAGAGTTTATGGGATTGCCTTTGAAACTTACTGCACGAGTCAAATTCAGGCTGCTCTTTCTTTCATTCCTGTCAAAAACTGACTGACTGTGTTTTCCCTGCAGCTGATTGTCAGTACAAGATACCAAAATTGGAAGAGTACACTTTCATTATTTACGTGTCAGACAGAAGGATGTGTAGCAAAAGGAGATGTTGGGAAGTATTAAATCCTTTGAGCAAGATGCTTAGGAAAGCATTAAGGCAGCTGAGTGCTACGCCTTACTGCACCATCTCTGCTAATATCCCTACACCCCCACTGCAGGCAGAGGGTGTTTGTAAGAGAGGATAATGCATGTGCGGACATGGTGTTAAAAAATGACACATCCTCTAAACTGTCATGTCTTTCGTTGCATGATGGATTATATGTAAAACATGGCTTTACAGATGATAGCATCGCACTGCATACCCAGTGTGCCCAGTCTGGGCCCATAATGCTCCACTGCTCCTCTGCTTTCGCTGCATTGGATCATGTCCAGCAATGCCCCTGCACAGGGTCACTCTTGCTGTTGGGCTGGCAGTACTGAGTGGGACATGGGAGAAGGAGGAGGAAAGGTAGAAATGCAGCTTTTACAGATAATGATCCTTCATTGTTGCATAATTTTCACTGTATGCATGTTAATATAACATGAAATTCAAGCAAAGTGGTGGCTTAGGAGTTGTATAACAAATAGCCCTTGTAAAGAAAAAAATTGCCCAAATCTACTTTCTGCAAAGGTACATCTGCAGCTGCTGCACCCAAGTGATGCACAAACTGCACAGCAGGAGACAACTGCAAATAGATTAAAGACCTCTTTTCTCTTCTTTCGTCCTCCTGATAGCAGAAATGGGTTGTGTGGATGGATGGCTAGATGATGGTGCACAGTCCCTGCTTGTTGCATAGGTAGCACATAGGTATATCTGGGGTTTTCTGAATGGCCTCTTGGGATGTTGGAAATGTATCCAAATCTAGCTGGACTATAGGTTGCAGTGTGAGAGTATTTCTGGAGCCCAAGCCCAGAAGACTTCACTTTTGTACCTATGCCTGGTGGTACTGTATGCTGGAGAAGAACTGAGATGCTGGTATGTATTCACATCTTTGCTACAGGCAAATCGCATTTTTTTGAGGGGACACACACAGAGCATTCTGAGATGCCTGTGCACTACAGCATGCCAGGTGCTACTTTGTCGCCTCCTCTCACATATTATTAAGGTTTACATTTATAAGCAGATGAATTCTGAGTAGGTCTCAGTTGTCAAAAAGGAAAAATAAAGTGAACAAGAAAAGCATGACATTGAAGAGCATGCCACTCATGACATCCAGGAGTTATTTGGAAATTAATGGAAAATTATTTCCCACTCAGCCCACACAGACATCCGAATCTGGGTACTGTCAGCTGCTGCAGCGTTTTACATGACAGCATGTGCAGAAGAAAATCTTCCTGTTAGTTTATTTATTTTTTTATACAGTTGCACAATTAACAGTTTCAGCACTGAACTTGCAGTTCATGAGTATAAATGTTTAATGTGCAAACATGCAAATACTATGAATTCACTGAAAGCTAATATAATAACATGGTAAGAGCAATACATTTATTCTTTAGCAAGAATGAACACATTTAATTTCCTTCTTCTCATCATGAGAGCTGTTTTTACTGTCATTATTCCTTTTTTAAAGATGAAATGTTGACAACACTGTTATATTACTTGCTATAAAAATAAGTGAATATTGATTAATTCGAGTGACTTAATTTAAACTGAATTGTTGTGTCATGCCATTTAGATTTCTTCTGAATTATTTTTAAAGCAAGAGAAGCTTCAATGTTACACAAATACATGGCTATTTACATTTACTTTAAATTATTTTTTGTAGCTGTCTTCTTCAAGCTTTCTTCATCTGCATGCAGGAACCTTTGAACCTTGGTAAAGCTCCCATACTGTATCTGTTAGGCAACTAAACTTGTCCTTAGTGTAGCAGTAGAACATGTCACTGTAAGTATTCTTCTTTTCTTTCTATATGTGTCCATATTTTAATCACTGCATTAACCTTGGCCAGACACTATAGGGTTTTCTGTGGGTAGGGAGGTAAATGTTTAGTTAAATTTCAAGACTTTCATGGTTTTGATGTGTTCAAAGAATTTAAAAATTTGCATCTGCAATACCTGTGTTAAAGTCAGTATAATGTGATTCTCTCAATTGCTTTTTTATGTGTGTTTATGTAAATAAAAATTTTCTCTGTGCCATTTCTTAACATTTTCCTGTCTCTTCACACACATATGAAAGAAAATAGCATGCTATTTCATTTAAAGAAAAAAGTATTCTAAGGTATAGAGTCTGTGAATGTAGTGTGAACCATTGTTTTGTTCAGGTTGTTTTGAACGAGTCCTTTATGGTGTCAGGTTATACTTGAAAAAGAGCATAAGAATGATACAATATTTATTAGATTTTTTAGAAAACTCTTACAAATACTACCACTGGGGAGAAACCACTGGGGAGAAAGTTCTGGTTATCTGCCAAGTTTGATAGCAGAAAGATTAGAAGGGATGCTGTAGGAAATGTAGGATTTCTCCAATTCTAGGGCAAAACTGGCAAGAATGAGAGTATTAGCTGAATAAGAAATCTTACTGTTGCTGTGAGATAGGCTCAGACAGTGTCATGATGTTCTGTAAATCTGCCATGACAATGACTTTCTACTTCTTCGGTTACATTTTCCAGGTCCCATATCAGCTAAGGAGTGTAATCACATACTAAGTCTGGTTTTGTTCAAGATGTTCCTGAGAATGCTTATCTTTCAGCACGAACATTTGAACTCTGTTCCCACAGAGAAAGAGCTAGGGGAGAAATCTAATGCTGGACAGATGTAGTAC
>JBCJKH010060087.1:0-18640 GCA_039877255.1 Loriculus beryllinus | reverse complement strand
CCTCTCCAGGTTTCCTGCAGCCCCTTTAGGCACTGGAGCTGCTCTCAGGTCTCCCCTTCAGGAGCCTTCTCTTGTCCGGGCTGCCCCAGCCCAGCTCTCTCAGCCTGGCTCCAGAGCAGAGCTGCTCCAGCCCTTGCAGCATCCTCATGGCATCCTCTTCCATCACTCCAATATCTCCACATCCCTCTTGTGCTGCTGCCCCAGAGCTGGACCAGGACTGCAGGGGGGATCTCACCAGAGCACCTGTATGATTTTACTCCTGAACTGGTGTGCTTGGAGCCAGGACTGGATGTGCTGCCCCAAAGAGAGATGAGCAGGCAGGGGCTGGGTGAATACTTGTTTGGGTGTGTGCTTTTTTACATAGCTGCTGTCGGTGAAAGGGTGTTTGCTGCCCGTGTTGGCTAATGAGTTCACTTGTGACCTCAGCATCCTTTTGCTGATAGCGAGACAGGGACAGAAGGGACCCAGGTAGTGCGACTTCATCTCCGATGGAGCCAGGCTGGGCAGCTAGATGAGGGGAAGAAAATCTTCATGTCTTTGCTTCTAAAGTGCAGCTGGGCCTGAAGCCATTCAGAGGAAATGGCTGTGGATTCCCCCCCGTGCCATTCGTCAAAAATAGAGCCATTCTCCTCCAAGCACTCTGCCCGGCTTCATTTGAAACCCCCCATTGTACCTCAGCAGCTATTGGGTTTGGAGCGCAGGAGTTGGCTGCTATTAAGAGGTCTGATCCTGCCACGGGTGGCCTTTGGTGACAGTGCCTCTCTATTACGGGGCAGCAGGTAGATGCCACCACCCGGCGTTGGGGAGGCAGCGAGAAGCAATCTTAACACGTTTCAATTAGCTGGCAAGACAGGCAGCGTTTCAGCACGTGTACATCTCTCTCCCGAGCAGGCAGGCTGTATTGTATTATAAATAACAATAAGCAGAGCCAGTCAAAGGCTGTAATTGAATCTTTTCATTTTGCTGACTCGGGCCGAAAAGTCCCTTTGGAGTGAATTACAACGTGCTCGCGTGTGTAATTTGGGCGACGGGTAAAGGTAACGCGCTCGGTGTGATTAAAGCAAACAGCCCTCCCCGTCGGTGTCACTGCCCAAGGGGGGGATGCTGGGATGGGTTGGCTGTGGGGATGCCCTGCTGCATCACTCAGCTCCCCAAAGCCTCCCTTGAAGAGCAGTCACTGGCGACCATGCTGTTGATACCCGTTGAGCTTTGGCATTGCACAGAGCAATGTGGGATCAGCTGGTACTGCATCCTCTTGAGGCTTTTCCTTGCAGACTCCTTCCCATATTCCTCCAAAGCCCTCATTTTGATGACCACAGAGACCACGTGTGAACTCCTGGGAAGTGCCCATCAGATGCACTGGGTTGCAAGCTCAGTGTGAGCTCAGTTTTATGGATTTAAGTGATTTAAGCTTGATATTGTGGCTGAAATGGACTTGTAGTGATGATGTTGCCTTAAAGGAACGAGCAGTTCAGTTCTCCTTTGCTTTGAGTAGTAGCCAAGGATGTCTTGGCTAATGGAAAAAGTCTAAAAGTTGATGCCTTCCAGCTTTTTCAGTTCCTTTCCATCTCTTGAGCCTGACACAACATGCCCTCCTCCTCTGGCTCTTCCAATCCAATCCCAGTGTCTTCTGAAGGCCAGCACAGTTTTCAGCCCAAATTTTGCACTGGCAGCATATATTACATGGGAATTGAGGTGGAATAGAAAATGAAGAGGAGCTGGGAAGCGGGGGAAGCACTGACAGATGAGGTTCTTGATCCCTATTTGCTTCCTCTGTGTGGTTTCAGCCTCTCTTGGAGGTTCACGTTGAGAACGTGCTCCATCGTTTTCTTTTTCGCCTTTCTAGAAACCACTTTGTCACTTGGTGGGGTTTTTTTCTTTCACTATTATCTTAAACATCCATTATTTAGAAACTGCTGGAGCTTGGAAACCAATTTCCCTGCTTATTTCAAAGACTTTGCAGCATTTAGGTGGTTATGCGCAGGCTGTTACATGAGCTGACCATGGGAAAGCAGAGCCTGGCAGGGTTGGGTACCCCATGGAGTGGGAGTAGATGTGGGATAACTCCTTCCTGATGGATGCAGGAGGATGCTGGAGGAGGAAAATCAGATTGCTTTTAACACAAGGTCCTGTGCTGGAGCAGGGAGGGGGGCCCAGGTTCCCCCCTCCAAATGGGGTTTGTGGGGAGCAGTGTTGCCTCTGGGCACCCTCGCTCATGGGATGTGGTCCTGGTGAGTGTCCTTCGTTGTTCTTGGCTTTGCAGGGCTCAGCGTGTAAAGCACTGGATCCCTGAGGATGCTTTAAGCTACTCAAGGGATTAGGCAGGGTTATGAGCAATCCCAGGACACGGAAAATGTCAAGGCAGCTTGCAGCCAACCTCTTCCTCCTTTTTTCCAGCCAGGAAAAGGAGCAGAGGGACCTTTTCATCTTGGTTTTGCCATTTGTGTGAGGATGGAAGCCCCTGTTGCAGGAGGACTTCCTCTTCCCAGCAAACCACGCTGATTGTATTTAGGGCTAGAGAGGCGATGGGAGGGAAATCCAGGATTGAGGGATTGAGTTCATCTCTGTTGTAAGCCTGTCAAAGTCAGTGGAGTCGTGGCAAGACCTGGTGTATTCACAGCCTGGGAGCAATCCCTAAATGCTCTTGACTTAGTGTAACCCTCTGCTGAGCTGGCTAGTGGGCACAGAGGCCCCTGCATGGGGATCAGGGACACATGGATCCCTCAGAGCAAGCAGGGGGGACCCTGGACCACTTTGATGCCCTGGTTTGGAGCAAAGGGAGCACCTCAGAAGTCATCATCATGAAGGAATATGGCCCGAGGGAAGAGCATCCCAGTGGGTCGTGGGCCCTGTTCCCTGTGTTAAACCCCGAGGCTTTTATCCTGATATTCCCAAAGAGCAGAAAGAGGTCAGTCAGTGGCATTAGCTCTGCTTTTGGCCAACCACCAGCCCTTGGTGAGACGGTGCTCCTATCCCTCTCCAAACCTTCTTCTGTATCCCTCTCCAAACTTGCTCCCTCTCGAGCCTTTTCCAACCCTTCCTCCCTCTCAAGCCCTTTCCAACTCTTCCTCCCTCTCGAGCCCTCTCCAAATCTTCCTCCCCATCCCTCTCCAAACCTTCCTCCCCATCCCGCTCCAAAACCCGTCCTCCCCATCCATCTCCAAACTTGCATCCTCTTGAGCCCTCTCCAACTCTTCCTCCCCATCCCTCTCCAAAGCCTTCCTCCCCACCCCTCTCCAAACCTTCCTCCTCATCCCTCACCAAACCTTCCTCCCCATCCCTCTCCAAATCTTCCTCCTCATCCCTCACCAAACCTTCCTCCCCATCTCTCTCAAAACTTGCTCCCTCTCAAGCCCTCTCCAGCTCTTCCTCCCCATCCCTCTCCAAACCCATCCTCCCCATTCCTCTCCAAACATTCCTCCCCAAACCTTCCTCCCCATCCCTCTCCAAACCTTCCTCCCTATCCATCTCCAAAACCATCCTCCCCATTCCTCTCCAAATATTCCTCCCCAAACCTTCTTCCCCATTCCTCTCCAAACCATCCTCCCCATCCCTCTCCAAAACTTCCTCCCCATTCCTCTCCAAACCTTCCTCCCCATCCCTCTCCAAACTTGCCCTTCCATCCCTCTCCAAACTTCCCAGTGTGCCAGCACATGCAACTTGGGGTTCGCAAGCGGTATCATCCATGGGGTGCAGATCCATCCATGCCAGACCTCTTGGAGCCACAGCAGCAAGACTAAGTCCTCAGAACCTTCTCCAAGCTGCTGCCATCCTCATCCTCCCGAAAGCAGGTGAAGGCTAAATCCCAGCCCCACTGCGGATGCTGGGATGGAGGCATGGAATTTTCTCCGCGTCGCTGCGAGTTAATTCATTCCAGTAAATCATCCAAAATAATTTGCAGCAAATATCAATTTGGTGTGTCAGCTCCTCGCTGCCTGCACACGAGCATCTCCTGCCGACACGGCTCCCTTATCCCACTCATCCGAGACAGCAAAGCAGCTGGGAAGTAGTAAACAGGAGGCAAGCTGGAAGTCCCCAGGGCTTCCAAAAGGGAGGTGCTGAGGCTGAAACACGCGCAGATAAAACCCAAGTGATGATGAAAGGCTAATTTGCTGGCTGTGTAGTAAGTGCCCCCCTTTCCCAGGGAACAGACAGTGCTGCCAACCCCATTTGCCTTCACTGCCTCTCTGTTATTTACCTTTTCAATTATTTCAATGCTTTTCCAGTCTTTAATGGGAATGCCGGGCCCATGGCACAGGATGTGCTTTCTATGCTAGGGAAGACTTCTTATGTCCTGAATGAAATCCTCAGCCTCCTCCACCTGTCTTGTGATGGATTTCAGGCTGTGAGCATCCGTGTTGGCTGTCACTTGGTCGACCTTTGTCCCCACCAGCTGGCAGAGCAGAGCTGTCCCAGAGCCAAAGGCATGGCTGTATGGGAGCTGTGGATGGTGGCAGCAGGATGAGGGATGCTACCTGTTAGCTTCTGAACCACCGTCTGCCCTCCAAAAAGCATCTTAAGGTGGAGTTTTGGCTTAGTTTTGTTGTTCTTAAGGAGGGTATTCCATAGTTTATCCTCCCATGATGGGGGTTCCTGCAGGGTGATGGCGGGTGCAGGATGCTCTGAAGGAGTCATCCAAGCGGCACATGTCCTGTTACAGCATCCTAATGCCATCACTTTAAAAGCACAGGTACTTCTGTGCTTTCCTCATGCCTTGGTGCTTCTGTCACCTGGAGCACTGGTGCAAGCTGAGGATAGCGTCCAGGAATGAGGAACTGAGGGAACATCAAGTACTCCATAATCCCATAGTGCTGCATTGCTGATGATCAGCACAATATGTACTTGGTTGACCATGGGTTTGCTTGAGCAAGGCTACCATAGATACCTCGCTACACTATGGCCATGTTCACGTTGGGGATTGGAAACCCCATTTTGGTTGTCTTTGCTTTTGTTCCCATTGAGGTTGGGAAAGTTGGGATGAAGGGAACCCCTTCTCCCACCCGTTATCATGGAGAGGATTTCCTGGGCAGAAAAGGGAGTCATTTCCCCACTAGCAGGGTCTGATACAACTTATCCCCATTGTACATGTTACAAATGTCTTCAGCATCACACCTCAGTGTCTCTCTGGGTTTATCTCAGTGCCCTCAGCTGCTTGCCTGCAGCATCCATCAGCATTGCAGTTCCATTCCCAAGGGAAGGAGCTCGGCTCCTTGGCACAACCCAAAATAGATCTGGGGCACCCATTTGCAACCGGTGCTGGGATTGCACCTTGGCTCCCGCCGGGGAAAGCAGCCCTGATTAAAAGAACTATTTATAAAGAGCCTGGATGCAGGGAAGGAAGAGGTGAGAATTAGCTGGTGGTTGTGCTGCAAGCCAGGGCTAGGGATGGGGACCTGCGAAACAGGCAGCTCCAGAGCTCCCCATGGCAAACACAGCCAGGATGGAGAAGGGAATCACTCCCTTTTCCTTTGCCTCCATCCAAAAAGCCTTGCTGCTGAATGCTATTTTATCATCACTGTTTTATTCCCATCGTTGCATCCACCCTTTGCTCCTGGCAGGGAGCAATAAGGGCTGGTTGGAAGTAGTCTGCGCAGCGAAGGGGATTCATCAGCAGTGGTTTGGGTGATGTTTTCCACCAAAAAGGGTTTCTCTGGTTGCTTGTTTGCTTATTTGCTCTGGAGGTGGCTGAGGTAGAATGAATTTTTCATGCAGAAAAACTTCGGCAGTGTTTTATTGCTTGAGAAATTGGCTCCGAATACACGTGTGTATGTGTGCACATAGGAAAAAGAAGGGGAGCTCTTCACTTATCTCCACTTCTTTATTTGTCTGATGGCTTGTGCAGATGTCTTTAATCGATGGCAGCACCTAGGCTGTGGTAGGCTGGGCTTTGGGTTTGCTTCAGGGCTGCGCAGCCTAAAGGATGGAGAGATGCAGTGGTAGAGGTCAGCAGAAGGGGAAGAGCCCCTGGATTTATGTACAGGATAAAGCTCTTCCCTTTGAGGCACTGCAGGCCGGTACCTGCAGCGTTTTAGGTGTCTGGATTAACACTCTGTCAGCTCCCCAGCATTGATTTGGTTTACACATATATATATATATACATATATATATGTATTTCTATGTGTGAATTTCTCTTTCCTTTGGCTGGGCTAAAAATTGCTGAGTCAAAGATTCATCTTTCTAGCGAGCCCCTTGGAAGGCAGATAAAGGGGACGAGGCACAAGGCAGGGCTATAAATAATGTATAGAGCACAAGAGCAGCCTCTGCTCACGAATAGAAGAACTCTCAATAACGTATTAGCCTGTCTGCTGTTCCCAATACCGGCGCTTCTTTGCCACCTTAGGTTAACACCTCCTGCTCCCCCCAAATAAATAGATAAATGAGCCTAATAAAGCTTTAGATATCACTTGTGCTGCCTGATTTTATCAGTGCAGCCCTGCTGGGTGTAGTATGCTGGGTGTAAGGCTTCCGAATGTCACCGTGCTCAAGGTGATGTGAGGATGGGGAGGGGAATGTGCCTGGTTATCCTCATGCCTGTCTTCCCAAGGCTTGAAGTGCTGTCTTCCCACCACCTCCCTCTGTCTTTGGGATAAGCTGCTTGTCCATTTAAACAGAGAATATGCCCCTCTGTGTGTGGCTGTGCCGAGCTGGAATGCCAAATAGGAGCCAGCAAAGAACACAGAGGCGGTTCAGATGTAGCTGAAGTTGGGTCTTAACCCACAAGGGTTGTGATGTGCAGAAATGCACCTTAGGATTCACTCTTGTTCCTTTATCAGTGACTAAATTGCTTCCAAATGCTCCTAAATGGGATTAGTTTAAGGTCCAACTGCTGGTGGCCTGGACCACTCTGACATAGAAGATGACTTAGAAAGGCTCATTGATGGGAGGGTGAAAGCCCAAGGTGCTGAGCCAAAGCTCAGCAGCCACTTTGTGCAGTTCAGGCCACACAGAGCATTTGCCTGCTCGGGGTTGTAACTGGCTCCAGCAACACTGCAGAGCAACAAGGACTTGTGTGGGCTCAGTCCTGAGCTCTCAGTGATGCTCCGCAGCGGAGTGAGTCCTGCCACAAAGGGAATGAGGGTGTTAGCGAGTTCCTTGAGGGCTCACAGGGGCTTTTTCATGCAGTCCCAAGCCGCAGGGGGCTTCAAAGGCCCTTTCCCTTCCCTTTGAGCTGCTCGTTCAAACAAGCCTGAGCCCTCAAAGCGAAACGCCGAGCAAAACTGTCACATTTCATGCGGTTCCCGTTGAGTTTCAATGCAGAGCTGTAAATCAGTCCCAAGCTGGCACCAGGGATCCAGGTGAATAAATGGAGGCACCGGTTCCCTGTCTTGCAGTCTATAGACAGGAGATGCTGCTGAGCAAAACAAAGAGCAACGAATGTCAAACTGATGAAAGAAAATCTTTCTTTTCCCCCTTTTTTTTCCTTGTGTCTTCTTACAAAACGCACTGGAGTTTCTAAGCCTTTTTTTTTTGCTTGGTCTTTGGCCTCAAATCCCTTGTCAGGAGCTACCTTTGAAACCAAAAGCAGAGCAGCGGGAGGCTGTGCAGGGAGGACACGTTTCAGTCCAACCTGGACAACCTTGAAGAGTTCGGAGGACCACCTTCTCATTAGGAAGGGTCAGGAAGGGAGCTTGGCTTGGGAAGGGTAGCCCATGAGTGCCATCTTCAGGATTGCTGCTACCTTGTTTCCTAAGAACAAGCACGTTGCGTGCTGTTATTGCGGTTGCCTGCTGATTTGAGCCTGCTGAAAAGCCATTGTGGCCAAACTGGGGGTGTTTTACCCCAGATCTTCTCCTCGTCTCTTGCTGTGGCCCTGGACCGTGCCTCTTCGGTGATGTTTCGCCGGGTATCATCGCACTGCGTTGCCTGATTCCATGTTTTCAAGGGTATTTGGAGGGAATGGGGATGGTTCAGTGGCTGGGGTTAGAAAGAAGCAGTGGATTTAATTAAAAAACATGAGGGGAAATTAGTAGGAAAAGAGACTGATTGCAAAGCTTGATGTAGGGAGGGTTGAGGTACGGCAGCCCTGCCGGGGCACGGGAAGCAGGGGCTCCCTGCTCCATCCCAATCCTCTGCCCTTGGGGGATGTAATAAGAAGGGGAAGCGAAGGGGAAAAGGAAAGTAGCTGTTTTTTCTTGTTGGTGGCGATTTTTCCATAAATTTTGCAGATTGCACAGCCTGCTTTTTTCCTCTTTCCCCTGTCTGCTCTGTTTAATGCAAACGGCACCTTCCCGCTGATTGCAATCACACGCTGATTGAGAGAGGCTCTGCCTGGGCTGGGGAGGGATGGAGGGAGCCTTAACCCTTTCTCTCACCTCGCTTCAATCCTTCTTGCTGGCTCATTCCTTCCTCTCATCCTACCCTTGCTCTGTGACTCGAAACCCTGCTCCCCAAAGACCTGCTGCTTATATATGCACAAGACACATCGCGGCTCTAATAGTGAATTTATTTTAATAAGTGAAGGCTTTGAAATAGATAGAAACCTGCCTGCTGCAGGGCACGGGCCCAGCTCTGGCTAATGGGATTAGGAAGAAACTTTTCTTGCAGGGAAATCATTGCCTATCTGCCTGCTGCAGATGGGTGCCCCGGGAGACAGGGAGCAGTGGTCACCACGGGAGGCGGATGCCTCCGCTCAGAGCATCATTGTCTATTCCATCCCAGTTCTTGTATCCTCCTCATCAGCTCAGCATCACGAAGCCTTCCTATGGTGTGTTAAACACCACCCAGCCCGTATGTGCCCCTTGCTCTTACCTGCTCCTTGAGGGCAGATTGACGGGCGCCATGGGAAGATGCCTTGCAAGCGATGTACGTGCTTTGTGTGATGCATGCGTGTGCCAGTGTGACTTCGTGTTCCCAAGGGCTGGAGCCAGGAATAAGGGTTACGGATGCGAAGAGCATCATGGGGAGCAGTCATTTTGGCAGTGACTTTGACCAACTCCAGGCTTCTTGCTAAGTCTCATCTTGTCAAAACTTATAAAGGCTTTTAAGCCTCTGTAATCATAAAGGATGATTTGGGTTGGAAGGGACCTTAAAGACCAGCTAGTTCTATGTGCAGGGTTTTCAGAGGTTATCCTCAGGGCCAAATGCAGATAAAGAAGAACCCAACAAGTATCATATCATAGAACCATAGAATGGTTTGGGTTGGAAGGGACCTTAAAGCTCATCCAGCTCCAGCCCCTGCCACAGGCAGGGACCCCTTCCACTAGAGCAGGATGCTCCAAGCCCCTGTGTCCAATCTGGCTTTGAACACTGCCAAGGATGGGGCAGCCACAGGTTCTCTGGGCACCCTGTGCCAGTGCCTCAGCACCCTCACAGGGAAGAGCTTCTGCCTAAGAGCTCACCTCAGTCTCCCCTCTGGCAGGTTCAAGCCATTCCCCTTGTCCTGTCCCTACAGGCCCTTGTCCAAAACCCTCTCCAGGTTTCTTGTAGCCCTTTTAGGCACTAGGAGCTGCTCTGAGGTCTCCCCAGAGCCTTCTCTTCTCTGATAATAGCTACATGTTCATATCTGTATATGTATCACATCAACATTAATTGTATCTATATGAACCTGTTTTTAATTTATGGTTCAAAAGTCTTCATACTTAATGTTCAAAAAGTGCATCCTTCCTTCATCCTCACTGGGTGAAATATTAGAATCTCCTTGGGGAAGGAGATCTACAGGAGGACACCAGAGCAGTTTGCCTGGCCCGCCTGCTCACAGTGTGCTGTTAGTCACTGATACCAGCAAACTGCTCTTACTTGCCTCTCTCTGGTTAGCACTAAACTGGGTGCAGAGGAGTTCAGTGAATAAGTGCTTGACTCTGACCTGATCCCCCTTCCAGCTTTGCCTTGCCAGTGGCAATTCCCTTGGGCACTAAACACCATTTGAACAGAATAAGAGATCACAGCAGAGGCAGGAGACGTCCCACTCCTGACTGGCCAGCAGCTCCTCTGCCAGGGCAGGATCTTTTTCCGTGGTTGGTTTTAGCTGCCCACCGCTCCCACAGTGATCTCCCACCTTCCATCCTGTCAGTGGCATTTCCAGCCCATCCCTTGTCCTCAGAAGCTGCTGCTGACGGAAGCAGGATGGATTTAGCTCTTCTCATCTTTCCTGGTGAGTCAGTGCCCTGGCCCCGTGGCTCCTGGGGCTGGGGGCTCCGGGCTGGTTAAGAACCCTCTTTTGTTAAGGTGTTCCAGGAAAGGAGAACATGGTGTCTGTATGAAGACATCTCCAGTGGGGACTGTGGGGGAATTCCTGCAGGGATGAGGAAGCACAAACCTGAGCAGGACTTGGGGACCCTTTCACTAGTGTTTCCCAGCTCCTTGCAATCTGTGGTTTAGGATTTCTGGACTGTTGTACTGGGCACAGTGGAGCTGCTGTCTATGAAACTCTGTGATCTCCAATCCCTTTTGTACATTTCAGTTCCATGGTATTTAGTGGTAATCAATGATTAATTTTATTGTGCTTTATATTAAAAAGCATTTTTTTAAGCCTGCTGCTGAGGTTCCACTGGGTATCCAGAATTCCTTTGTTGTTACAGACATGGAATAATCATTTCATGGAAGATTATTAATGACATGAAAAGATGAAATTTCTTCCCCTCCCATGTTTGAAGGCTTCTGCCTCCCCTCATATGGAACTGATAAGACTTCTGCTGTCACTGATTCGGATTAAGCTGAAGCTGAACCCAGCTCCTTGGTTTATCTCCCATGACTGAAACTGGACCTCTGCTAGTTCTTAGCTTGTATCATACACACCTAAACCCAGCACCGTGTCGTGTCCTGTGAGGACAAGTTTCATGGGTTACAATATTCTCATATTAAATCCTTGGTTTTACTTCACCAGCCAGGTTGGGATTCTTGTCAGATGAGGGAATTGCGCTGGGTTTGGGTTCTGAGGGACCCACATCTCCTGGGATTCAGCTGTTTGGCACAAGTGCTATTTCTGGGTGCTGGGTAAGGAGCACATTCTCAGTCACTGTTCTGGAACTGGTGCTAGGAATGAGCTGATGGCTACAGTCATCACCCTGTGGGATCTCGTAGCCTAACAGCACGATGTAAGTGCTATTTCAGTATTCAGGCTGGTGTGCCAGTGCCTCACCACCCTCACAGGGAAGAACTTCTTCCCAAGACCTCATCTAACTCTTCACTCTTCCAGTTGGAAGCTGTTACTCCTCATCCCATCCCTCCATCCCTTGTCCAAAGCCCTTCTCCAGCTTTCTTGTAGCTGCTTAAGGAGCCTTCTCTTCTCCAGGCTGCCCCGCAGCCCAGCTCTCTCAGCCTGACTCCGGAGCAGAGCTGCTCCATGCAGCCTTAGGATCAGAACCAGAAGGGTTTATCGTGTTTGCATTTTCTGTATATTCTCAGTCTCATCTAAAGTTTCAAGTGATGTAGATCCAAGGATTAGACACTCACATGGAGCCAGATGTATCACAAGTTGCAAACCATTGCCTGTGCATGCAGAAACCTGCTGCCTTCTGAAAATAAAGCCCTTAAACCTGCACCCCCCTGGGTATGTCTGGAAGAACAACTTGGTCTTCCAGTGGATTCTGAAGTACAAGAGCTCCCTGCTTTGGCAGTTGGATCCTGTGAATGTCTCTTCACTCTCTCTGTGTCTGCTGTGCCTGTGTCACAACCAAGCTGCAAAACCCCTCAGCAGGCAGTTGCAAGGCGCAGTGTTGAGTAGATTCAGGTTTATTGGGAAATGCTCAGATATCCTTGGCTGCTCCTCACAAGTATCCGTCCATGTGTACAGCATTTCTAGTGGCTCTAGAATGGTGTACACTTCATGGAATCATAGCATCCCAGGTTGGAAGAGACCTCGGGGATCATCTGGTCCAACGTTTCTAGGCAAAGCATGGCCTAGACAACATATCCCAGCACCCTGGGATATCCCAGCTCTTAACAGTGTCTAATGTTGGGGAGTCACCACTTCTCTTGGGGAGATTATTCCAATGGCTGATTGTTCTCACTGGGAAAAAAATTCCCATCTTGTCCAACGGGAATCTCCCCAAGAATAACTTGTGCACTTCACTCCTTGTCTTTTCCTTGTGACTCCTCATAAAAAAGGAGTCTCCATTCTCTTTGTAGTCACCCTTTGGTTAGTGGAACACTTAACTACAAGTTGGAAAATCTCACAGGATCAAGTAAATCTGTTAAAAGATGGCTGCATTAAGAAATATATGAAAAATAAGTTGAGGTGGAATCAGTCCTTTTTGGAGTGTGTTCCCTGGAGGCAGAGGTGGTACTGAGAGGGACGGAAGAGAGGAGAGGGTGATAAAGGGGAGGGAGATACAACTGCTTCATGGCTTGTGCTTTGGTGTCATCAATGAGAAATGGGTGCCCCCTAGTCTCCAGTGGGAGTTCAGGCTGATGAGTGGCAGCTTTTCTCCTTCCTCAGTAGGAGGAAGGAGGGCATGTGGAGGCCATAGATGCTGCTCTGCCTGGAGGCACGGGGAAGAAACATTGCCCACTTAATGCAGTTTTTGCCCTTGCTACAAAAGAAGGAGCCAGAATCAGTTAAGCAGCATGTTTGTTAAGTGGGATCACAGTTGAGAGGTGGCTGAGCTGAGCTGAGCTGCTGCTGCTGGCACATGGAGCCCTGATCCTGGGGGAAGGGATGCAAGAAGAGAGAAATACTCAGGGAAGCTGCTGGCCAGAGGGGTTGCAAGGATGGGTGGGAGCTCTTCTCTCTGTGCCGGCAGGGTGGTGCTCGCTGTGCTTCCAGAGCATCGGCTGCACATCGTGGAAGGCAAAGGTTAGTAGAAACAGCAGCACCTGGGCTGAAATGTGGAACTAGATCAGCTTTAAGGCCATTACAGGCTGCTGGATCCAGTTCCTTCTTGCTTATGTCCATATTTGTGTCCGTGATTCTTTTCAGACTTCAAACGCACATTTGCAGTTCAGGTTCTTACCTGGTTTTATGGGAGAATTAGTTTGCTTGGGAGTTTAAAATCTTATTTCCAGCCTAAATGTATTTATGTCCAGTTCAAGCCCATTTGTTGTTCTCTTAAGTTGAATTAGGGTCTGGTTCTTCCTGGGTGTTTTGCATTTTCAGTGTATGCTGATAGACCAGAGGGTCTTAACCCTCAGCCATTTTTCTGGCAAATTTCCCCATGTTTTTGGTCTGGTTTCCATGAATTTGGGAAATCCATGGGGTTTGTTGTTGATCTCGCAGCTCGTTTGCATAGTCAACTTAGTGTGCAACAAGAAGTGACTTTCTGTAACCAATGACATATATTCACTGTCAAAACCAGCAATCCTGTCCTATTGATTCAGGTGCTGAGCAAATCCATCAGCTATCCTGCTTGGAAATACTTGGATTCTGTCATTAGAACACCCTCCAGTCTTTGTCTGGAAACCTAGTTTTCTATCATTTTTAGAAGTTCTCATGGTGAATAAGGACATAAGTCTTAAGAGCATTACTAGGATCCAGCGAGACTGAAAGGATGAAAGTGGTATTTGTAATTAGGTTCTAACAGACATCTTCCCACAAGAATCCCAGACTGGTTTGGGTTGGAAGAGACCTTAAAGCTGATCCAGTTCCAACCCCTGCCATGGGCAGGGACACCTTCCACTAGAGCAGCTTGCTCCAAGCCCTGTCCAACACTGCCAGGAATGGGGCATTGGAAGTGTTAGTCTGTAACTGGGTTAACATGTGCTGCCAGTGACATACAGTCCTGTCCTCTGTCTCACCTGAATTATCCTTGTCTTTCAATACTTGGATTTTACTCAGCCGCTTGGTCTTGCACCAGGGAGGATGTACTCATGGTCTGTCTAGAATCAGGGATTTCCTTGTGAAGATCCTAGCAGTTTTCAGCTGCTTGTTGACTGGGCAGCAAAGGAAATGGCAAGAGCCTTGTAGTTCTGCACTAACTGTGGTGGTGGTGGTTCAGGTTTGGTTTAAACTTAGCAGAACATGAAGCCCACAGGCTGTTGGTTCCATCACTGTAGGAAATGAAGAAGGATTTGAAGAGAGGTTAAGGAAAGCAAATCTCCTGCTGCTTGTGCTGGCCATGCTGTGGCCAGCCCAGGCCAAGGAACCTGATGCTGAAAGTAGACAACTCTGCAGCAGCCGCTCTCTGCTCTGGACGTTGTTTCCAGAAAAGGGACATCTGGAGGGCAGCAAATTTGGTTCTCTCCAGGAGTTTTATGTAAATTTCTGTCACTCCCCTCACCAGCTCCTTGGTCCTTGGCCCTGACAGATCCCTGAGAGAGTCCTCTCCATGCCATTCCTTTCCCTGTGTCCTACCACACGCTCCCTGTCTTTGTCTCATGAATGGGCAACATGAACAGTTGGTGTCCTGAATATAAGCAATTTTAGTTCAAGGTTGACCAAAAGTTTTGCTGTTGTAAATGGGCATAATTTGAGATAGGGAGTAGAATAGATTCTGGACTGCACAGGTACAGTCCTGAGCCTGCCTGTGCCGAGGGGAGAAGAGGAAGGAACCAGCAGGACAAAGCAGATGGCTTTTCTGGGATCACGTATTGATTTCCATTGGTAGAGCAGAGCTAAGTGTCTGTCCAGGGTATTCTGTAAGAGGCACCACTCTTGTTACTGTACACTGCATTGGAGTGACCCTCAATCTCGCAGCAGTTGTACGGAATCACGCCCCAAAGGGAGCCATGTGATAGAGCTGGGCTGTGATGTGACCATCCTTGTTTCTCTATCCAGCCCATCCCACTGCTGCTCAATTTACTTTGTGGTGGACATCTTGTTCGGAGTGTTCATTACGGGCAAACTGACTCCTGGTCTTGAGATATGGACTCAACTGAAGAAGAATCATTGTTAATGTGTTGTGAGTTGAGTGCCTTTGAGGCGTGGACACCACAGCTCACACAAGTGTGCATGCACATGAAGTTGATTCTCTCATGCTTGTTCTTTAAGCTGTCCCTTGCTCTCTAAGATGTTCTGGGTGTTCTCCTGGTCTGACCTGTCCCCTGTGTCCCTTCTGCTTCCAGTTGACACTGACGATCGTGCGGCAGACGGGGGGGCTGGGCATCAGCATCGCAGGGGGCAAGGGCTCCACCCCCTATAAGGGTGACGATGAGGTAAGACCCTGGACTCACTGAGGCACCCACTTTCAGGCAGTAGTTCTCTGTAGCTGGAGGTTGGGTGTCCGTAGGTGTCAGCTCTGTGGCTGGTTTGGGTTTCCAGAGCAAGGTGAGAGCAGCCCTCGGTCCACCCTGAAGCAAGAGGCTGGAAGGGCTGAGCCAGCTCATCCCTCTGGAACACAACTTGAACCTTCCTGCCATGACCACCACCAAAAGCAGCAGTGAGAAAACTGCTTATTTCCTATGGGTGTCCTGAGATACAGGACAAGGCCAGGTTGGACGAAGTCTTGGGAGGCATGGTTTAGTGTGGGGTGTCCCTGCTTATGGCAGAGGGGTTGGAACTAGATGATCTTAAGGTCCTTTCCAACTCTAACTATTCTATGATTCTATGAAGGGAATTATTAATGATTAATGGAAAGTATATATTTTATATATACTATACTATATACTATACTATATATATATACTATATATAGTATATATATATACTATATACTATACTATGTTATATACTTTGTATTATAATACAAAAGATGTATTGTTTTCTGGAGAAAAACTGACAGTGAGCTCAGCTAAAGCTTTGGAAATCAGGAGTGACTGAGCTCAATCAAAATTTATATGACAAATGTTTGGACACAAAAATCAAGGCGAGGCCTTAATTCAGAAGAAACATGCATTATACGCTCATTAGCACACGCTGTAGTGGGATCATCTTGGATAAGCTTCAGTATGCCACCAGCATGGGTGAAACACCTGTGCATGTAGAAAGTAAAATCCTTACTAATGTATACAATATTCCTGAAGCAAATATGCATATCAGAATGCATTTTTTCCTTAGTAACTTTAATTTATGAAAGTGAGACTTCCAAGCATCAATTAACATAAGAACTATACATAGGCATACAAGTCTCTGAGGTTATGTTGCCTTTCCTTACAGCAAGCTTTGAGACACAGGAGGAGCCACCTATGTAAAGGGTAGTCTTACCTACCTCAGGCCTTTAGCTTCACTCTACTGTGTGGACAGTTTAATGCCCTTTACTATTAGTGTCATTTGGTTAGGTTGTTATTAAGGTTTTTCCACTGCTCTGTTTATTTTTAAATATTAGTGATGACCAAGGTCTATGCTGTAGCGAAATAAATTTGCACTTCCCAAGTCTTGCAGCTCTTCCCTAGAGCAGCTGGTCTTTGTGGAGGAGACAGTGTTCCCAGCAATTAGATGCTGTGTGCTGTTTACTCTGTGGGATTTAATGCACATGGAGCACCCTGCAGATGAGGCAGCCCAATCCGGGGCAATGTGGAGCACCAGGTCCTGTAATTTTCCTTTCGGAGAGCCAGGGAGGATGCAGAAGCACCCCAGCTGCTATGCAGATGGCCTCAAGGCTCACCCCTGCCCCCTCTTCTCAGGTACCTGGGTCAGAAGGAGACTGGGATTCGTATGTCTCTGCCTCCCATAGCTTCCTGGTGGTACTGCTGCCCTCACAGCCATGCGTGGCCTGCACCCCCTGTACACCCAGCCCAGGACTGGCAGCCATGGGAATACACCCTACCTTTTTTCCATGCCTTGTTTCTGGCATGGCTTGCCTCTTCGCCCAGCTAAATATTCTAAACCTCTACATTTAAAGACACCTTTAAATATATCGGTGGTTTCCCACTCACTTTATTCTAAGTGTCTGTTCCCATTTAGAAATGAAGTGACCAAAACTGAAGGCAGTGTTTCAGCACAGGCTGTTAACATAGAACACTGGAATTTTCCCTGTAATATTGTTTCCGTACTCATGTTTTCGCCTTAATTTCTGATGCCACAGCACCTTTTCCTTAAACTACACTTCCCCCCACCCCCCAGTTTTTCCACTCCCACAGGGCTGCTGACAGCTCCCCCCGCCCTCCTGTCCGCGGAGACCCACCGCCCGCAGGCCGGGAAGGAGCCGGCTGCCACAGGCCACACCAGCAGCGCCGGACTGGCTGCCGTGGCCAAACCCCGCCCGCCCGCTCAGCCGGTGGGCGGGCAGCGGCGCGGCCCCGCCTCCCCAAGCGTCCGCCGTCGTGCCTGGCAGGGGTTGGGGCCTATCCCCGCCCTGTCGCCGTCAGCAGTGCTCGCCGGGTCCAGGTTCGCCGGAGCTGGGTGAGAGCAGTGAGAATTCCGCTGCGGTGACGGGGGGTGCTTGTTGTCCGCCCGGAGGGAGGGAGGGAAGAGGGGGGGAGTCGGGGCGGTGTCCAGCCATCCGGGAGGGGCTGTCAGCCGGGGGGAGCCTCTGGGAGGGCGGTAGACGGGGCCGAAGCGCCGCGCGGGACCTCGCGAGGGTCGGGGCCGCCACCCTCCTCATTACCGACCCGGTGCTGCCGTACGGTCTGGGGAGAGCGAGGCGGCTGCGGGCGAGCGGGGCGGGCAGGGCAGGGCCGGGCCGGGCCGGGCCGGGACTGCGGGGCGGGCGTGGCTTTGGAGTGCGGCCGCTTGTGTCACCACCGCCCGGGTTCCCCCACACCCGTCCGGTGACATGCCCCCGGTAGCATAGCTTTAGGCTTGTCGTTGCCCGTGATGTTCCGAGGAGAGACTCGGGGCCCGCGGCCGGTCTTTTACGGCGTTTTATGTGGAGTTGTATGGTAGGATGGTCACCTTCGCCATGTTGAAACGCCCTCCCTGCTGTTCCAGATCGGAGGTGAGAAAAGCATGTCAGCAGGAGGCAGGGAGATAGTAAAAATTACCAGTGTAAATAGCGAGCCTGGGTCTGGTGTGTCAGGCCACTGTTCCAGCCTTGCCACTGCTTTGCTGGTGAAACGCTGCTGCATCAGGAACGGCCACTTCTTCAGACTGTAGGAGGAAGTGGGAGGTTTCACTCTGCTTTGCACCTTAATTGCGGCTCAGTGATAGAACCCCAGGATACTTTGCTGGAAGCAATATGCTTCTGCGTTGTGACCCCCTCCACTGATGAGCAAGCCGTGCAAAGGCAGAGAGCCATGCTGACAGGGTGAACGGAGCCCTCCTTACCCCTCATCACGGTGTGCACGTTGCTAGCAGTGCAGCCCTTCTGGGAGTTTGTGTGAGTGCTGTTAATAGAAAAGAAGGAAACAGAAGGGAAAAAAGTTAAAATATGTTAAAGTTAGAAGAAAATGATGCTAAATGGTGGCATTGTTATAAACCGTAATTGTGTAATTCATGAAGGCATCTCTTGTAGTCTTGTATCAGAATATTAGTAGCACTCTTCTTGGTGGCTTATATTGAAGTGAAACTCTTTGCCGGGGAAGGCAGGGCGGGGAAGTGACCATGAACTGTATGTAGTCATTAGTATCCTGGCAGGCCTCAGAGAGACTAAGCATCCAGTGCAGTCAGATTTTGTGCAAAGAACTTCTCCCTGTGTGTACTTGATCTGAGCATTTAATTCGAAATGAACAAGCTACTGTTAGGGGGATTTCGGTGTGAACACATAGCATGCTGAATGCCCTGGAGTTCTAATCCAACAAGGAGATGCTGTTTGTCTACCAGCTGCAGAAACTTTCATTGAGCAACCTGATCGAGTGGAGGGTGTCTCTGCCCATGGCGGGGGGGTTGGAGCTAGATGATCTTTGAAGTCCCTTCCAACCCAGACCATTCTATGATTCTATAAAAGAAACT